>CAUYRH010046244.1:0-16238 GCA_963574655.1 Perodicticus potto
CCTACCCCTGCTGGGCCAGTTTAAACACCCCCCCCGGCCCGACAAAAAACAAACACAGCGTTCAACAAAAAAAAAAAAAAAAAAAAAAAAAAAAAAAACTTGGGTCATAATACTTAAATAACACAGAAATAAGAACTTGGAAAATGAGGACTTAGGACTGGTATCCTTAGTGTAAATCAGAAACTGGCTCTGGAAGAGATACACCTTCAGGAGAAAGTGTTGGCAGGACAAAAATCATAGACTGGCACAGGGGTACAATAGGATGACTTGGATCTCCTGGTGTAGGTTTAAGCTCAACGTAAAAAGGAACTAAAAGTTATAACCACAGAGCTGTCTCAGTGTGTACTGAAATTTAAGCTCACACTATTCATGTGTGGCTAAGGAATCTCCAAGACTTAGTCACCAATGTAAAAATGGCTCCAAACTTATGCCAATCCTGGAATGCCTATAAGAAGCAAATTCAAAATTTCTCTAGTGGAAAATGTTCTCAGTCTGGCTCTGAAGAATTCTCATGGAAAAGTTTCATTGAAAGGGAGCTTGCAATGAAGATTTTAAATTAGATGATGGAAAGAAATCCATAATGGGAAGGAGTTACTGAGTATAATAAATAAGAATATTAAATTCCCTGCCAGACAGTGGCTCACTCCTGTAATCCTAACATTCTGGGAGGCCGAGGCAGTGGATTCCTTGAGCTCAGGAGTTTGAGACCAGTCTGAGCAAGAGCAAAACCCTGTCTCTACAAAAAGTACAAAAATTAGTTGGGCATAGTGGTATAGACCTCACAGCTACTTGGTAGGCTGAGGCAGGAGGATTGCTTAAGCCCAGGAGTTTGAGGTTACTGTGAGCTATGATGATGCCACTACACTCTATGCAGAGTAAATTTTGTCTCTGCAAAAAAAAATTCTCCAATAATGCCAAATGCTAGAACCATTTACTAGCCAGACACTCAAATATGTTAAAAATAATGTAGCATACCAAAAATAAATTGAAAACATGAAAGAGAACAAAACAACAAAACTTTACAAGAGCATCAGAGAGATTTTTAAATAACCATACAGGATTTCTAAATTTTTTCAAGTTACTATTATAATTATTATAATGCAAAATTTAATTTATGGCTTAAAGAGAACAATAATAGAAAGAATGGGGGAAATGCAAACTGAAATAGCAAATTGAAAACATAATGGGTGGAATTTTTCATAATTAATGAAAAATAGATCCTCAACAAAAAAAAGTAAGATGGCAAAAAATGAGATGGCATTAATATAAACAACATTAGGAATGAAAAAAACAAACCTTTTGGCCCAGGATGCAAGAAAAATTTAAAGAAATACAATGTTGCAAGGATTTCCTCTAACAAATATAAAGATCTATTGCACAACTACAGTAATTATGTTATTGTAGTATTGGCTCAAAGACAGAAAATGAACCAAGAGAGCAGAATAGAAATAGCAGCAGAATAGATGGATCTACACACATAGGAAAATGACTCATACAGAGACACTATTGAAAACCGGCGGAGAAAAGGTGAATTATTAAATGATGCTAAATTGATTGGTCTTTCACAGGTGAAAAGAAATGAATTTACATCCTTTCTCACCTATACAGGTAAACAAGAAAACAATAACAACAACAAAATTTACAGGTGAATTAAAGACCTATTTGTGAGAAAGAAAACATTAAACATTTTGGTAGAGAAGGACATCTTTTTTTTTAATTGTCTTTATTGTTAAATCATAGCTGTGTACAATAGTGCAATCAAGAGGTACAATGTGCTGGTTTCATATACAATCTGAAACATTTTCATCAAACTGATTAACATAGCCTTCCTGGCATTTTCTCAGTTATTATATGAAGACATTTGTATTCTGAATTTAGTAAGATTCACCTGTACCCTTCTAAGAGGCACCGTAGGTGTGGCCCCACCAATTACCCTCCCTCCACCTCAACCTCCCCCCTCCCCTCCCTTGCCCCTTTCCCCATATTCTTGTGCTATAGTCGGGTTATACCTTTCATATGAAAGCTATAAATTAGCTTCATAGTAGGGCTGAGTACATTGGATACTTTTTCTTCCATTCTTAAGACACAAAACCAAGAAACACAAATGAAAACACTGATAAATTTGACTATAGTAAAATGTAAGACTTCTGAACAAAAATGTCTTATATACATAATACAATAATCAAATTATATGTGTTAATTCATAACATAATCACAAGGAAAAACCAAGCCATATATATATATTTTTTTTTTTTTTATTTTTTTTTTTTTTTGAGACAGAATCTCACTATGGTAGAGGGTCATGGCATCACAGCTCACAGCAACCTCAAACTCTTGGGCTTAAGCAACTCTCCTGGCTCAGCCTCCCAAGTAGCTGAGACTACAGGAGCCCGCCAGGCGCCCATCACATGCCTGGCTATTTTTTGTTGCACTTGTCAGCAGGCCCGGGGCGAGTTCGAAACTGCCAGCCTGGCTGTATGTGGCTGGTGCCCTACCCACAGAGCTACAGGTGCTGCCCCAAGCCATATTTTTAAAGAATGTGTATACCATTCAGATTACATATGAAGAATACCTGGAAACCAATAAGTATCAAAAGGATAATTCAATAGGTAAATGGGTTATGAATTTGAACAGACAATTCAAATACAGAGCTGGAAAGTCTTGTGCCTTATAAATTAAAAAAGATTCTCAACTTCATTAGTATTCAGAGAACTACCCAATAAACCACAATAAAATATCATTTCACACAGATTAGATTAGATTAACAAATGTCTTAAAGTCTAACAGGTTTGCTGGACAAGGCAATTAAAGTATCATTTGATACAACTAATTGAACAAAGTCTAGTTAGGTTGGAAGTGTTCCTTCTCTTTACTCAGCCTTTCTATTCCTGTATACCAGACAGAAACTCATATGTGTTGACAAGTAAGCAGGTGCAAGCATGTTTATTGCAGCATCGTGCTAATAATAAAAATTTAGAGGTAACCTAAATGTCCATCAACAAAAGATAAACACATTAGAATATATTAATACAATGAAAATGAATGAACAACAGTTACTTGTATCAAGTGATTAAATCTCTAAGATATAATATTATTATGATATAATTTATGTACATTTTTAAACATGCAAAATACTATATATTTTATTGGCATATAGTATACATGCAACACAGATGCATAGCAAAAATATCAGAAATGATCAACAAGAAAACTCAGCATGGAAAAAAGATGTCAATAAAATTGAGAAGGAGCATGCAGGATTCTCCAGGGTATCTGTAATGATTTATTTCTCTTTAAATTTTTAAAAGTATAAAAACAAATTATATGCAGTTAAATCAAAATATGTCTGAATTTAAACCAATCAAATTATATTACGTGCAATACATATAATTCACAACTAAATAATAAAAAGTACCGGACTCCTAGCTTAACTGCAATTGATAACTGCAGGTGTTCACTAAGCAAGTCTTTGATACCTGCAGTTGTTCACTAAGCTAGACCTTACTTGCCTCACCTGCATAAAAAGGGAGTTGAACCAGATAATCGAAGGTCTCTGATGGCGATAAAATTGAACTCAAAGCATTTTACACAATTTGTAGCAACAAAAGCATAAATAATAATTTGAATTTTAAAATGTAATTTGAAACTCAAGACACTAACTTATACTTGGATACTATTCTATTACTTCTTATGCTGTTCAGTTGCTCACCTCGTGTTCACAGCCATTATCATATTGCATCCCATCACTCCTTACCAGCCGTATGTGTCTTGTATTCTGATCTGGTTGACGGAGAAATCACTTCTTCTCCTACAGCACCAATTATTCCCAGTCTGGGCAGGTCCATCTTCTTCTGTATTTATTGCAAAGAATATTCAGATGAACTTTTTTTACTTTTTGTAACATTTTTGAGTCCTAATTTAATCACTGTTTAACTTTTTTGAGTTCTTTTAGTACAAGAAACAGAAAGTGATTATGAGGGGTAGAGACCAGAAGAAAGACAATTACTGGAAGGATTCTGAGTGTCTTTTGGAAGTAACGGAAGAGATGAGATGGAAAGGAAAACTTTCAAGGACTAGCAAAGTTTATTGGCCTTCTGTCAATTTTCAAAATTCAGTCCCAAATACCCTCCATTTTCTGTTTAATCTTTTCCAATTCTATAATTCCTAGGATACAGTTTTGCCCCAGCTTGGGTCAAATATCTACTTTTAATTCACTTGGCTGCATGGAAAAGGCCATGTATTACAGACAAAGTCACTGGGAATCTACTCCTGAGTGTTAAGTCCAATTTCCAGAAAACAATAATTGGGAGCAAGACAGGAACCCCAGACGTAGTCCTCTATGAGCAACCTGTGTTATAACATGGGTCAGATGAGGAGAGTGTGGTTGCTTGCTTTGTATTAACAGCTTAAATGGTTTCACCGTGGAATCAGCACAATGGATGCACTTTGAAAATATTTCCAAATACTGTCCTGTTCTTGACATCCTGGGAATGATTTAAACTCATTAACATTTACGTGCAAATATTAGCTACACTTCGGGAGCACTTTCTTCCATTGGTCTCATAACCCGCTGGCAACTTTCAAGGTTCAGAAATATTTGCTGACTACTTTTGAAGATTACAATAAACTTGTTTATATTCTAGCCTAACAAAGTGAAGAGAAAGTAAAGAGGAAGTCAAAGAGATGATTTATGATATTTGGAGGAAGGAAAGTAAAGCCATTTCTAAACATCTCTTTGGGAGACTCAATGTGAAAATCATAACAACCAAATTCAATGTTTACCTCCCACTAAAGATTCTTACTCTAATTTGCAAGCTAATGAATTCTCTGATTTTTCTAAAGACTCAGAATTCTTCTGCTTTGATACAACCTAGTTTAGTTGTATGATTTAAAATTCAAATAGGTTTGGCACCCGTAGCACAGTGGTTATAGCACCAGTCACATACACCCGGGCTGGCAAGTGCAAACCCAACCCAGGCCTGCTAAACAATAACAACTGTCACAAAAAATAGCTGGACATTGTAGCGGGCACCTGTAGTCCCAGCTAGTTGGGAGGCTGAAGCAGGAGAGAACAGCTTAAGCCCAAGAGTTTGAGGTTGCCGGGCAACATAGTGACACTCTGTCTCAAAAATAATAATAATAAAATAAAATATCATTTCACGCATATTCCCTGAGACACATTCGAATTTTACAAACATGCAAATTTTCCTCTTTATTGTTCAAATTTTTTATTTAACTTAAATGAAGTAAAAAGCAAAGACAAACACAAACTCTTGTTGAAATGATTTCAATCTTTTCATCACTCTGCATATTGAGTCTGAATTGCCACTGACTAGATCTCCTCTGTGATGTTTCTCTAGCTCTCTGAAAATAGGAGGGTCAGCTCTTGAGTGTTAGTCTAACTGTATCAGGATTTATATTCACAATATTTTTATCATTCCTTTCTCCTGCTTTAAGTTGTAAGCTTCTTAGGACTACAGGCTGTATCTTTTCATTACTTACTGTCAGTATCTTAGATTCCATGTTTTAATATACTTAATACTTTAAAGGAGGAGATTTCTAAGAGGTAATTTCCAATAAGGGGCTTGCCCATTTATTTGTATTTATAAGTAATATCGATTAAAATTTCTTTCACATTAGTAGAATAAGAATAGTATCTTGCAAAAAAAAAATGAAAGTCATTTAATATAATCAAAAAACATCTAATTTTAGAAGCGGTTAAAAATGGTTGAACTGAAATATAAGAATAGATAAAAACAACTTCTTTCTCTGCCAAAAATAAAACAGAATGGAAATTTGGATACACTACAGAAAGGATAAGAACTTGGAATGTCTGTGTTTAAACTCAACTCTATTGAAAGATGAACACTTCATTTTTGTGTAAAATCTCCTTAAAAGTCAACCATCACTCGCTAACACAACTGCTACCTGAAGAACTGTCATGAGATGGTAGTAATTTCTTATATAAAAGAGTAATTTATGAAACTATAGTGACCATTGGGAAGGTTGAGAGTAGGGTCATAGTATGAGGTCTGATTCCATCCATGAGCAGAGCTGACTCGAAAAGTTTTGGGCATTCACCAGTGTCTGATAAAAACCAAGTAGAATGAGGACTCGTGCCATGTTTCCTCCGTGCCCAGAACCGTTGCTACTCCATCTTCTTTGATATTGATCCCACTCTGCAATAACAGGTCCTAGGACAGAATTTTCTGTACTGTAGATGTTGGCACTTGCCTGAATGCAGTACCACTCAGTACTTCATTTTAATTGTTGAATATATACTGATGGTCTAACTTACTTCACGAGAGCAGTTCAGCGGTCTACTCCAATAAGCATTTGTGTAGACAAATGCAGGGAATAGAGTTAATAAGTATTAAATGTGCAAGAATTTATACAAACTTCACAGCCTGAGGAAACAGTTCCCACAAAACTACTCTCACTTCAGACACGAGCTGCAAGCTTAGGAGTTCCGGGGTTGGTATCATTTCAGACGAACTAGGTACAAATTCAGAGATCCATACAACCCTGCCCAGGTTTGATAATTTGCTAGAGTGACTTCCTGAAAGATCACTCTACTCTCTTAAAAAGAGATGTAATTTGACAGCAATGTAGAAGTTCCAATAAAGGAATTTACATAATGAAAACAAAGATCACTCTACTCTATTCTATTCTACTCACTGTCACACTTGTAGGCAAAGGTACAAATTAGGACCAGATTAGGGAAGAAATGCACAGAGTAGAATCTAAGAGATACCCAAATGCAGAGCTTCTGGCCACCCCACCCTGTGGAGTCACAGACTGTGTGATTCTCCTGTAGCAACATGTAATGACAGGCGCAGAGTACTGCCAACCCAGGAAGCTCACTGAGACTTTGGTATCCAGAGTTTTCCTCGGGGGCTGACCACATCCTGCCTGTGTGGCTGACCTTTACCTTGCCTTCCTGAAAGTTTGCGCCAAAGTCTTTCTTTCCATTTCCTCCAGAGTTCAGAGCTGATGTGAGGTGTCCCAAAGCACCAAGCAAGCAGAGACATTCCTCTCAGGTGGGACATTGCAGGCATCTAGAGGTCGCCTCCTAGTAGTCAGAAGCAAAGGCCAGTAGTACTCTCTCTAGGTGAATTTATTCTTTGGGAAACAGTTTAAGATATTACTGAAACCAACCATAGGAAATTGCCAATATTTAACCACTTTCATATACAAAAATGCCAATTTCAGATGGCCCAACATGAAAGAAGGAAAATTGTTTATTCATCCAATACTTACTGTGTACATAATATGCAAAACGTATGATTTTGATAATGATAATTAGTAAAGTAGGCAAATAGGCTGTGCCTTTGTAGTGCAGGCAATCTAGTAAAGGGGCTAGAAAGTGTTCATTAAAAAATATTTATGAAACATTGACTACATGCCAATCCTTGTTCTAGGTAATGGAAATAAGGTATTAAAGAAGAACAAATGACAGCTGCCCTCATGGACATTTCCATGTGCTGGTGGGAGGGGAAGAGGGAAGAAATGAACATTCAAGGAGTGAAAAAACAAATATGTCAATTTAGCACAGCTGTGAGTTCCATAAGAATAATAACACAGGGTAATGTGGTAGGCATTCCAGAGTGGGGAAAAGGCTAATTTAGTCGGGATGACCAGGAAAGGCCTCTCTGAGAAGCCACTTGAGGAGTTCTTCTCCTTGAAGGTGTGCTTCTAACTGAATACACAGGATTTTTAGGGACTGTTTTTTTATCTAACTTCTTTTATAATTATGTAAAATATCTACATAGTTTAAGAGTCAAGTTTACAAGACAATTTCAAAAAGTGTAGCTCCTTTGCCCATTCCTTCTACCCTGTTTCCTCCCTGCCTTTTTCAGTAGTAACTCTTCTGACAGTTTACCCTTCCATTTTGTGTAGGTGCACCCGACCTCTATTAAAATTTAGAGAAAATACTAATAGATATGATAATTACCAACATTTATTGCCTGCTTGTCATATGAAAGAATGTGCTCCACATAATTTAGAGCTTAGAATGAAAGTGTAAATAACGAGAAGGCACAGCCATGGAAGGATCTAGAAGCAGAGCCTGGCAACAAATGGAGATAGCTAATCAACGGCAGGAAAAGCTGGATTTTCTGAAGAATAGTAAAGACTTATGTATCTGGAGCATAAGTGACAAGGGAATAATCATACTGCATATGATATGATGGCAGAGAAGCTGGAAAGAGCCAGATCATGTGAAGCTTTATACACAATAGTCACAGGATTTAGTTCCAAATACAAGCGAATGGATGTCATACAAATCTTTTAAAATCACAATTTTTAAACTAACAATAATAGATAGCAAAATATCAGTGATGCGTTCTATATAGGAGGAGTGAAATAAAGGGGGTTGAAGGAGGTAGGACAGCCCCTTCCAGGTCCAGTAAAGCAAATTTTCAGAGGAGTGGCATTTTCACAATACCTTGGAGGATGGCAAGTCCATTTATTAAGTGAGGTGAGGTGCTGACTAGATAGCATTCCCCGTGAGGCAGCCAAGCATGGAAACACAGACTCTGCACAGGCAAGGAGGTGGTCAGGATACATGGTTTCCAGTCTATCAAAAAGATGGGAAAAGTAGGGATCTAGGCAGAATGGAACATAAAGCGAGGGGAATAGGTTTGGAGTAAGTCAGAAAGGATATTAAATACCAGGTTGAGGAATTTGGTATAAAAAACTGGGAAGCATATTCACATTTTAAGGGGAAAAAATCATAAGCACAGATACACTTTAGATAGTAGAATCAACACAAATGCCTATCAACACATGAATGGATTAATAAACTGCGGTATGTGTATACCATGGAATACTATTCAGCCATAAGGAAAGATGGAGACTTTATATTTTTTGTGTTAACCTAGATGGAACTGAACCACATTCTTCTTAGTAAAGTATCACGAAAGTGGAATAGCAAGTATCTAATGTATTCTTTTGCATTTTTGCCAATGGGATAAATTTCTAGATGTGAAAATACAAATAACTGTATAGGAACACACTCCCTACTCACTTGATCTGGCCCCCAGTGACTGTCAATGAATAAATGCATATGTTATTTTGTAAAACCATTTTGTGATCACATCAACATTATATAAAAATGCCCCTCAGCTTCTTCAACTGAGCACGTTTTCATACTTGGATTATTTATCCACCTAGTAGTTGATAGATGGTATTCATTGTACTCGATTTTCATTTCCCTTATACTCAACAGAGTTGTGCATCTTTTTATAGGATTATAAACCATATGCATTTATTTTTCTCTGAACTTTATTTCTCTAACACATATTTCTGTGAGGTTGTTAGTCTTTATTTTGGGAAACTTTATCTTAGCAGAGATAACTCTGTTTTGATGATGCACCATGGAAATATGTCTTCCCAGTTTGTCTTCTGTTGTTTTCTTTTTTTCCTTTGATTATTTTGTTCTTTGACATGCAAAGGTATGTTTTTCTCAATATAATCAAAAAAAGCTTATTCTTTCTCTCATTGATTGCACATATATTCTACAATATCATATGTTATGAGCTGGATTGTGTCTCCCCTAAAACTCATATGTTGGAGTCTTCATTCCCAGCACTTCAGATTGTGAATTTATTTGGAGCTTGGGCTCTTAAAAGGGTAATTAAATTAACGTGAGGTCATATGGGATGGACTCGAATCCAATATGACTGGTGTCCTTATAAGAAGAGAAGATTAAGACACAGTTGCATGCAGAGAGAAGACCATGTGAAGACACTGGAAGGCAGCCATCACAAACCAAGGAGGGAGGCCCGTAGAGGAAATCAACCCTGTTGGCACCTTGATCTTAGACTTCCATCCTCCAGAACTGTGAACAAATAACTCTCCCTAGCTACAGTACTTACTGATGGCAGCCTTAATAAACTTGTATACCACATGTACAATTTTGAAGGATGAATTTTTCATTCTTGCTTTTGTTTATGTAAGAATAAATGAGTATAATTTGAAAATTATTTCTTAGACTTTTACCTATTTGTAATTTTCTTAACAAACAAATCTCTGAGATCACATTTCACACCAAACATGTGCATCCTTTCCATGTAAACATGTAGGAGTTACTTTGGTTCTCTTGTGATGGTCAGAGAAACCACCATTGTATTTCATTACTGTTTTAAAACAACATCCCTTCAAAGATCATGATAATCTTTTGAACTTTTCTTCCTGGATAACTATTCTTTAGGGAAAATTAAAAGAGCATAAAACTAAAGCAGTGACTGATATTGATCTGATCTTTAGGCAGGCTTGACTCTGGAGATTTAGAAATCAGCTAACATTTCAACATAAGGATTTCTTAAAAACATTCTTTTCATTGGGTATTGTTAAGGATAGGTAGAGTTTTTTCAATTATTTTAATGTTTTTAATATGGAATAAATATTTAACGTATTTTTAAAACTCAATGTCAAAAGTAATATGTACATAAAGCACAAAATTCAAAAGTTGCCTTACTAAAAGGATCATGCAGAAAAAAGAAAATATCTGTTCATCCATGTTCCACCTAGTTTCTAATTATTTCCTTCTTGATGAGCACTGAAAAGGAACATTGAGTGCAGACTGCCTAAAGCAATAGTCTACATTTTTATCTCACTTCTCAGAGAATGCGTTTATTTATTGGATTTTTCAGTAATAACCTATGGTTCAAAAAAGTGCTCTATGGTACAAAAACACTAAATCATTCATAAATTGAGTTGGAAAAGAGTATCAAAAGATTATCTGTTTTAGGATAGGACTGGAATGAATAAAGCATTTTTATGACAACACAAATGATAGTCCAAGAAAAAATGAATACTTCTGAGACTTATGTTTCTACCATCAAGCCATGTGTCATAAGCTTTTATAGATTTTACCCATTATTAGTTGTATAACAAACAACCCAAGACTTGACAGCTTTAAAAAGTTCTGTTTTATCACAACTCTGTGGATCAGTAACGTGGCCAGGCTAAGTTCAGCTGAGTGGTTCTTGCACTGGTTTCACCCGGGATCACTCATGTGTCTGCCATGATTTGCAACTCTACTAGGACTCACTGGCATGACATGGCCTTGTTCACCTGTCTAACAGTTGGTTGTGACCATTGACTAGATCACATGTCTGCATCAGACCCACATAAGCTTCTTCACAAGCCAGCAGCATTCTAAACAGACCTTTAGTAAAGCATTTTTCTTTTTTTTTTTTTTTTTTGAGACAGAGCCTCAAGCTGTCACCCTGGATAGAGTGCTGTGGCATCACAGCTCACAGCAACCTCAAATTCCTGGCCTCAAGCGAGTCTGCTGCCTCTGCCTCCGTCTCCCAAGTAGCTGGGACTACAGGCGCGTGCCACAACACCCAGCCATTTTTTTGGTTGCAGCCGTCATCGTTGTTTGGCGGGCCCAGGCTGGATTCGAACCCGCCAGCTCAGGTGTACGTGGCTGGCGCCTTAGCCCACTGAGCCACAGGCACTGAGCCTGTAAAGCATTTTTCTACCCTCTGTCTGCATCACGTTTGCTGAGTCCCATTAGTGAAATCATATTGCATGGAAAAGTCCACAGTCCATGTAAGAAGGGACCACATACTGGAATGCAAAGTATGATTTGTAAGCGGCCACTGCTTGTGACCATCGACCACACATGAGCTAAGCTCAAAGTAAGCAAAGTGCTATCAGGATAGAGTTCAGTAATTCCTGGGTGGGGGTGAGTAAGGGAAACAGAGAAAAGACTTAAAACAATAAGGCAGTTATTTTGTTTATTTTTGCTGTGTAGCCTACATAAAAAGGTTAAAAACATCCCTAAAAACCTGACAAAATTTTATGGCAAGCAATCAAGAAGATATCTGTTCAAAGAGAGAATAATAATAGTCATAGAAATAATAGAATAAAAGATGTCTTCTAAGTATTAGAAAATGTTCTGCCAGCCAGCATTCAATCTAGAAGGCAATATAATTTTACAACTACACTCCCATCCCTTCGTCTAAAACTTCTTCCAGGAAAACAGCAATTGGTACTTTAGAAAAATCTCATAGAACAGTTACACAAATGTGTTACGTTTTCCAGCTATAACTATAAAGCACAGTCATGCAAATATTTCTAGTAAGAGCATTTAAAATATAACTGAACTAAATACAATGAGGTATCTGGACTTGGATCATAAAACAGAAACTCTTCACTCAAAGACTAAAATAAATCTCTACTTTTAATCAAATAAAATCCAAAATACTCCACCTTCTTATCTGATTAATAGAAAAGATTGGTGATGGTCAGATATTTTTGTTACCAGTACTGTATTGTGTAAATGTTAATGTCTCAGTTTTGATAGATATACCATGCTTGTGTAAGATGATAACATTAAGAGAAGCTGTAGTGAAAGGTATATGGAAATTCTTTGTTCTATCTGTGCAAATATTCAGTAAATCTGACATTACTTCAAAATTTAAAGGTTTAAAAATCCATACAGTCAGTAAACTAAGTTGTGTTTATGTGTGAGTGTGCTCATGTGTACATAAGCTCACAGGACTAGGAGCAACTGTAGACACTAGGATTGTTTCACAATTAACATATCAACTTTTAGAATAAAACGTCACCAACCAAATAGAAACAACACCGGTGGCGAATCAGATGTCAGCATTACAAATGGAGGGGATGCAGGTGGGGAACTGGAGTCACTTATCAGAAAAACACAAAATTAAGATAATTAAAGAAAAGGAGGGGGGAAAAATAGAAGGATCCATACCACAGTAGAGACAATCCTCCTCTAAACATTTCCTTCCTATTGCCTTCACCAATATCCTATAGCTGGATATGTTAGGTAACACTTAACCAATAACAAGTTCATAAACAGGGTATATTCAGCTGCAAGATGTGGATTATTTCCCACATAGTGGAAGTCCTGATTATGTCACTTTTGACTCAACGGCTCTTGTAGATCTCCACTTCTAATCAAATGAAATCTGAAATACTCCACTTTCTGTTCTGATTCAAGCCTTATATTCCAACCGCTTTCTCCTATTCTTTGCATTAGATAAGTTTCCAAGGTAATTGCTTTATTCCTGTGCATTCATCAAGTCCCTTATTCCTGTGCATTCATCAAGTCCCTTTCTACCTCCTTTCACTTGGTCCTACACAACCACGGTTGGGCCTTTTAATGTCCCCTAAAAAAATGTAAGTTATGACATGTGGCATTGAATATTTTTACTTGGATCCCACTCCAGCTAAATGAACTGTCATCTCCTTTCACATTCTGATTTAAAGAAAGCTGAGGATAATTGTGAATATTTTCTGGGCTGAATAAGAGAGAAACAATATTATGGGAGACATTGCACATGGTACCAATCAATAGCACCATTCAAAGACTTCAGTGGCCAGAGCCCAAGGGCAAACGAGGGAACAGAACAAGTGATGTGTTGTTCAGTTTTCTTTGGGAGCGAATGTGAGGAATTATCAGAGTTATCTATAAAACACAGAATTCCTCACGAGGACCCAGACCAAATACATATGTCTGCATTGCCTGTGCAATACAGTCTGTGGGTGAAGGCATTGCAGCTGGTGTGTGTGAGCACAGCTTGCCTCCCAAAAGGAGAAGGAGTCAAGAAGCTAGGATATGTTCACTTTCATCTTGGGGATAAAGAATTCTTAGGATTATAAAACAACATAAGAAAGAAGTTTAAATATTTTAAGTGTTAATTCATAAACCTGTGTTAACATGCAAATTCATTATGTGTTACTGTGAGGTATGGTCTTGGCTGTGTGAAATAGATATTGATCAATAGGATCCACAACATAATTTCTAATGCTTACATCAGAGACTCTTATGTCACTTTTGTGCCATAGACATGTCTGGAAGTCTGGCAAAGCTTATGAACACTTTCTCAAAATACTGTCTTAAATGCATAAAATGAAACACATTCAATTGCAAAGGAAACTAGTCATACTACAATACAATTATCAAAATATCATTTCTAGGTTATGATCCCATTTTATTTTTTTCTTTTTTAAATTTGTTTTTATTTCAAAATATTAATAAAGGGGGTGTGAGTGTTTTTGCTCCATGGATATCTTGTCTAACACTTAAGTCAGAGCTCTTTTACCCAAGAGGTAAGATTTTGCACCCACTCTCCCCCTTTCCCCCTTCTTGGTTTCTCATTTCTTCTGTATCAAAAAATATTTTTAATTGTGATATAGCACTGCATGTACTCATTTACAAAACACTAAATAGTGAGAATAATCACCTTAATGAAAAGCATAAATGATGTTTGATATATGCAACTACTGGTTAGGAATTGATTATTTTTATGTTTTGCATAGTTAGAACTTTCTGAGCAAATTTTATTGGAACACAGATTAAAAGACAAATCCTAGAAGGTAAAGGATGACAGGCAAAACTTACTAAATGCAGAATACAAATGTCTTCATACAATAACTAAGAAAATGCCATGAAGGCTATGTTAAACAGTTTGATGAAAACATTTAGATTGTATATGAAACCAGTACATTGTACCCCTTGATTGCACTAATGTATGCAGCTATGATTTAACAAAAAAAAAAGAAAAAGAAAACTCAGGAAAGTAATTTACCTCCATGGAGTTATATATAGTTGGTCCTCCATATTCATGGATTCTGCATCTGTGGACTCAACCAACCGTAGGAAAAAAAGCATCTATATTGAACATGTACAGACTTCTTTGTCATTATTCTCTGAACAATGTGATAACACAACTATTTACATAGCCTTTACATTGTATTAGGTATTATAAGCAAACTAGAGATGATTTAAAGTATGTGGGTGAATGTATTCATTCAATAATAGGAATATTATCCTATTTTGTACAAGGAACTTGAACGTCTGTGGAGTTTGGTATCCACAAGGGTTCCTGGAAGCAATCCTATGGCTACCAAGGGACAACTGTATTTATATTTCAAAAGGAGATAAAATCTGGAACCAAGAAAACATTCAAGGGTTGCAACCCAGAGAGGCTTATTTTATCTTCCCCTAAAGATATACATTCTCAGTAATATTCCAAAGGATAAGAACCCAGGGAACTTCCCCTTCTCTTCCCAAGGAGAACTTTGCCCACAATAGAGAACTTAGGTTTCTATCCCTCTCTTAGGAGAGGAGGGGATGATGTCTGCATGAGCTTCCAACCTCATAATTTAAGGGTTCCTCTCCTGAGTGGAAGAAATCCCTTTTGTGCATACGGAATCCATCTGGCTCTCATCCCTCTTCCCCAGAGGGAGGAAGAACTGAGCCATGGGTAACTAATGTGGTTGTTGCTCTGAGTAATAATGGTAAATGACTTATTGCAGATACCCATGTTTGAAGTCAGGATGATATGAATAAACACAGACATTAGAAATTTATTAGCCTTGTATTGGATATATGAAAACAGGAGGGGTTGGAAAAATAGATCTGTCACTACTAATGATAACATCATTAGTTTGTTTATAAAATATCTTTGAGCATCTACTCTATGTAAAACAGTATATATTATATATTCCTAAGTATACGTGCCTGAATAAAACATATCTAGTTCCTGTATTTTATGACTCTTACAAGTTCAGTAAGCCAGGAAGTAAGAAGTGAGAAGGAAATAAGAAGGAAAAGATAAACTTTAAAACATTATAAGTCATATAGTCCTTGGTTTTGCTTCTGTTGATAGGGTGGATAACCTTTATGGACTTTCGAATATTAAACCAACCCTGCATCCCTGGGATGAAACCTACTTGATCATAATGTATGACTTTTTTGATGATAAGCTGTAATCTATTGGCCAAGATTTTGTTGAGAGATTTTGCATCAATATTCATTAGTGAAATTAGTCTGAAATTCTCCTTTTTAGTTGGGTCTTTACCTGGTTTTGGTATAGGGCGATATTTGCTTCATAGAACGTATTGGGGAAGATTCCTTCCTCCTCAATTTTTTGGAATCATTTCTGTAATACAGGAATAAACTCTTCTTTGAAAGTTTGATAAAATTCTGGTGTGAGGCCATCCAGACCAGGGCATTTTATTGTTGGGAGTTTTTTTATTGTTTCTTTGATCTCAGTGCTTGAAATTGGTCTGTTCAGGAGCTCTATTTCATCTGGACTAAGTCTAGGGAGAGGGTGTGATTCCAAACATTAATCCATTTCCTTCACATTGTCAAATTTCTGGGCATAAAGTTTCTGGTAGTATTCAGAGATAATCTCTTTCTGTAGCATCAGTTGTTGTTTCCCCTTTATCACTTCTGATTGAAGTTACTA
>CAUYRH010046253.1:0-68915 GCA_963574655.1 Perodicticus potto
GCACAAGCCCCAGTCAGGAGTGAGGATCCAGGGCCAGTTAACAGCACAACCCCTAGTCAGGAGTGAGGATCCAGGGCCAGTTAACAGCACAAGCCCCAGTCAGGAGTGAGGATCCAGGAGTAGTTAACAGCACAAGCCCCAGTCAGGAGTGAGGATCCAGGGCCAGTTAACAGCACAAGCCCCAGTCAGGAGTGAGGATCCAGGGCCAGTTAACAGCACAACCCCTAGTCAGGAGTGAGGATCCAGGGCCAGTTAACAGCACAAGCCCCAGTCAGGAGTGAGGATCCAGGGCCAGTTAACAGCACAACCCCAGTCAGGAGTGAGGATCCAGGAGCAGAACACCAACACGAGCCTCGCTCAGGGGTGAGGATCTGTGAGTAGTACACCAGCATGAGCCCTAGTCAGGAGTGAGGACCTGGGAACGGTCTACCAACATAATCACCAAGTAAGGGTGATGATCTAAGAACAGTTCACCAGCACAAACCCCTTTCAGGCCCAAGGACCTAGGGCCAATCCATTAGTACAAACCCCAGTCAGGGGTGAAGATCTGGGGTCAGTCTTCACCATAAGCTTCCTGAGAGCCCAGCAGTAGACTTGGCTATGCCCATGACCTTTAGGGAAGACGCCTTTTGGGTTCTTGCTCTGCCTCTCACACATGTCCTGTGATCACCGTGTGGTCTGGGCTTTGCCTGTGAAATGAAGGTCAAAGTGCACTTGTGGGTATTAGAGGATCCCACGAGGTAGTACAGACACAGCTACTGCACACAGGAGGCCAGAGCAGTCCTCAAAGATGGTGTTTCCTCTTTAGAGGGTCACGTTCACCAGTCTGCAATCTGAAAAGGGTCTGGGAACACAGCAACGGGGAGGACGTGGCCAGCAGGTGTGCAGAGGAGACCCAGCACCAGGGAGGGATGGAGGGGGCTGCGCTGGGTTCCCACCAGTGCGAGCAGGTAAAGGCCCAGAGAACACAGGCTGCCTGCGTTTGTGGGGCAGCAAGGTTGATACCCTAGGGTAGGTTACGATTTCCATCCCCAAGGAAATTTCCTGTTCATCCCTCAGCAAAGTGCTTGTCGTAGGGAGGCTCAGTGTACATCTGGTCAGGGCAACCACCATGCGGTTATGGCACAGCTTCTGACCGCAACTGAAAGACTCACCAGCAGCCCAGAACACCCGACCCTGCCAACAGGGGTCCTGCCCACACTCTGCCCAGCGCGTGTATCAAACTCTCCTTGAGTCTGCCATGAGCTCGCCACCCACTCCGGAGACCTGGGGCGCCCTCCTGGTTCCACACCACACTCGGCCTCCTGTCTCGGTTCAGGGCCCTCATCCCACACCCTAACCCTGCAGGGTGTCCCAGGGAGGGGGCCCTGCATCATACCCAGTGTGTGGTCACAGCCCCTGGCTGGGGCGAAGGGGAAATGAACATTCTGTGATGGCGACCACAGGCCGCAGTGTCACCCGGGATACACACTCTGAGACTCTGGAAATAATTCCATCTGTTGTCAGCCTTTGCACAAGCTTCCTCTCAGACATGGCGGCTGGAATGCACGGCCTCGCCAGTGTCTGCAGCTGACACTCGCGGCTGTTCCTCTGCCTCCCTTAGGGTTTCATTTCAGTCCCTAGGAAGGCGTGTGGGCCCCACTGAGGACGCCGTTGTTTTCATCCTGATGCCAGCAGACCGGCTCATGCTGGCTGAATGTTCCTATGAACAGAGTCCTGATTGCTGGAGTCAGTTATGCTTCCGTGGGAATCTGGGCAGTCTGGGGATGCCAGGGGATCATCTGAGTCCAGAGTCTCTGCCGTTGTGCCACCTGCTGCTGCTCCTTTGTGACAGCAGTTACTGAGAGAAGCGGCCCACATGGTGTTATCCTAGCTCACAGTGTGGGTGGAGGCTCACCAGCCCCGCAGGGCCAATAAACCCACTTGCTTGTTCTCTGTGACTTGGGAGGCTGGAGCACCTGCCCTGTGTTTCTCCCTCCTGCTGGGAAATGTGCACGGGCAGAATCTGTCCCCAGGGAGGTACCAGGATCTTCCAGTCAGAGAATCTTTTCGCATTACTGATAACACAGATTAGTCCTGAAGCCACAGGGAAAAATGCAGGAAATGGCTGTCTGCTGCCCTGTCTTATCTTTGCGGACCTGTCCCAACTGGCTCTTCCCCATCACCATGTGATGCCCTCCCTGGACACCCGGACTTCTGATGACTTGCGGGATTCTGGTTCTAACCTCCGTCCCTGGACTTCCAGGAAAAATAGCAGACTGAGAGTAGGGAAAAAAGAATAGAAACTCCTCCCCCGGGCATCTGCTCTGCTCGGTCCTGTCCCCACACCCCCTGCCCGGCTCACACAACCCCGTTGACGTCGCCTGGGCCCACAGCACAGGGAGGAGGGGAATTCCCACGGGTTTCTTCACACGGCTGTTTCCCTGAGGTCTGTGCCCTGTTAGTGCCAAAGCCTTTAACTCAGATACTTGGTTCTCACTAAGCACAGTGGTTATGTCCTGAAGTCCCCGGGAACACCAGGCTCCTGGGGACATGCAGGGTGGGTCCCGCCGGCATCTGATCTGACAGGCAAACTGCTTTATTCTCTGCATGTCTCTGCCCTGCGGCACCTGATTCACTGGCGTTGAGCTCAGGGCCAGAGGCCCCGTCACTCCCACCTGGTGCTTGGGAATGCTGGGCAGCTCCGGGCACACGGCACGGGGGCACTCTAAACAGCAAAATCCCTGACAACAAGCACCAGGATGTGAACACTTGGCACTGAGCGGGCCGCAGTGAGGGCACTTGTTCGTGACAGGAGCCGAAGCAAGAAGGCAGGGCGCTGCCTTGCTGGGTCTCAGCTGGGATGCGGCCGTTTTGTGTCTGTACAAGTCCAAGAGTGCCAGTGTGCGTTCAGGGGTCACAGAGGTTTTGTGAGTGAGCAGATGGGGAAGCAGAACCATGAGTGATGGGGTCAACTCCACAGTGGGTGGGATGTGAGGTACAGAAAGTCGGCTGCAGGAAGCATCGACGCTGTCAGTGCTGCCCACACACCTCGCTCTGCGGCCCCTGTCCCTCCCCTGTGCTCATGGAGCCAGCACGGCCGCAGGACAGAGCTGAGCAAGGAGAAGGCTCAGAACAGATCCCAGGGAGAGCCCAAAGGCGGGGGAAGGGCCCAGGCTCTTGGCAGAGTCCTGCAGTCCCACCTGGGGAGCCCACTCCTCACTTCAGTGGCACTGCTCCTCCACAGGTGACCGCACGGAGGGACAGCAGGTTTGCAAAGGTGGGAGCTGCTACAAAAAAACCTCTTCCACTTTCCTCCTCAGGGGAGCGAGGCCCAGCTGGGAGTCCAGGACTTCAGGGGTTCCCTGGCATCACACCCCCTTCCAACATCTCTGGGCCACCAGGAGACAAAGGGGCGCCAGGCATATTCGGCCTGGAAGGTAAGACTCCGGCATCTGAGGGTCAAAATCTCTGGGGCAGGAGCTGCGATGACTCCACACTTTTGGGGTAGAACAGATGTTCATTTCCATACCACGTTTAGATCCTGGCCAAAGGGGCAGTGGCCACCACAGCTGATCTGTGTCATCTCTGTCCCCTGCACGACATGGTCCCCAGGGAGCTGGGTATAGGCTCTGTCAGGTATTTGCTCCAGAATGGGGTGTCAAACCGCACTGGGCTCAGGACAGCACCACACCCTGGCTCCTTCTCCACTGTGCTAAGACAGATAGGAAACCCAGCGTGCACTTCCCAGCCACGTGACAGCTAGTACTGGAAGGAGGTGGTGCAAGGGTGACACTCCTGTCACACCATGACATGTGCGTCTGAGTTCCCTGCAAAATAAGAGGTGGGACCCACCCAAGTTCTCCGTCCACTGACAGGAGTCTGTGCACATGGGGAATATTATTCAGTTTTAAAAAGAAGGGAAGCTGTCATAAGCTACAACCTGGGTGAACCTTGGGGACATTGTGCTAAGTGAAATAAGCCAGTCACACAAGGACAGATTCTGCTGGAGTCCACAAGGCAACTGGAGTCACCACATTAGTAGCATGTGGGTGACAGGCAGCAGGTGCCGGGGGTCAGGTGAGGGGTTTGGGGAGCCTGTGCTTAGTGGGGGCCATCTGCGCCTCAGACAGTGAGAAGGCTCTGGAAGTAGATGGCAATCACTGAACTTGCTTACTGCCCCTGAATGGTGCACTTGGAAATGGTGAAGCTGCTAAGTTTTATATATATTTTACCACAATGCAAAAATAAAAGGAAAGATAAGCCTCGAGAAGTTACAAACCTGAGCAGGGGACTCTGCACCCAGCCGCCTGCCCCAGGTCCCGACGGGCCATGGGGGTGCCAGTTTGGGGCCCTGCTCAAACTCTCCTTTCTTATCATCCATGCCAACAGGGTACCAAGGCCGCCCAGGGCCTCCTGGGCCTGCTGCTCTTCCCGGAACCAAAGGAGACGTGGGAAACCCCGGAACTCCCGGAGTCCCAGGGACCAAAGGATGGGTTGGGGACCCAGGCCCCCAGGGCACGCCTGGCGTGTTCGGCTTCCCAGGGGAGAAAGGTAACATTGCCCAGCGGCCATGGTCATGGTGACTGGAGGCCCTCCCAGCAGGCGCATGTCCCAACGTTCCATTGTGTTGCAGGGCCCAGGGGTGAGCAGGGACTCATGGGCAGCACTGGAGCCACCGGGACTGTGGGTGACAGAGGCCCCAAGGGACCCAAAGGAGACCAAGGATACCCTGGTAAGTGCCATCTTCACGCTGCAGGGCTCAGTGGCCCTGGAAGCCTCTCAGAGGCCAGACGGCCAACATCGCTCTGGCCCTGGCCACACGCTCTGAAGAGCAGAGGGAGAACCAAGGCCGGGCCCCAGTGCACCTGCGGATGGGGGTGGGGGTGGGGGCAGCTGGCGGAAGGAATGTTAGAAGTTTAAACGGCAGGTGCAGAGTGAACACATGGTGGATCATAATCCACCTCATCCCTGGAAAGCAAGATTGTTCCAGGAAGGCCCAGGGTGGGCTTCAGTGGTGTAGAGGTCACAGTGAAGCCAGGAGGTCCTCATGTGCTTACAGGGGCTTTTCTTTCCCCTCCCAGGTACACCTGGCCCTGCAGGATCCCCAGGGATTATAGGAGTCCCCCCAAGGATCGCGGTGCAGCCTGGGACAGTGGGTCCGCAGGGGAGGAGAGGTCTTCCGGGGGCACAGGGCGAGATGGGGCCCCAGGGCCCCCCTGGAGACCCAGGTAGGTGCTGCGCTGGGGCTGCCAGGGAGGAGTTGTCCTGTTCACTTTGTGTGCACTGTGGTCTCCTGACCAGCAGTGCTGGCCCCAGCGTGGCTTCCAGGCACCCTCAGCTTATCTGGTGGTTTGCAGGTCTCCGTGGGGCCCCAGGGAAGGCCGGGCCCCAGGGAAGAGGCGGTGTGTCTGCAGTTCCAGGCTTCCGTGGGGACCAAGGGCCTGTGGGGCACCAGGGGCCGACTGGCCAAGAAGGTGAGTGACCAGTGGGGAAGGGGAGGGCAGGGGCCTCTGCAGGAAAGGGAGAGATGAGTGCAGAAGAGCAAGAAACAGGGCCCGCCACTCTGCCCATGCCCTCCCCTCCTGCCCCAGCTTGCCTTGTTATCCATGGGCAGGAGTCACAGTTGTTTGTGGAAAGGTTCTTGAGGTTTGTCTCAATCCACTTGAGTTCCCTCTGAGCCAGTGGTGTAAGCAGCCATAGGGAAGTTAAACACAGGGAAACAGCAACCCAACCTCCTGGCTGTCCCACAGCCAGAGGTGACGCGCGTATGTGGGAGTTGCACATCCAGATATCAAGTCTATCAGGGCAGGAGATGCGACAGGGCAGGTCGGAAGGGAAGGTCCTAGAAGAAGGTGCAGTAGCAGGTGTCCATTGGAGGAGAGGAGCCGGTTGCTTTCAGCTGACCAAGGGCTATTGTCTTGCTGTCCTCCGGGGCAGAGCGCTCACTCATGCTACTGAGCACAGAGTTTAGGTCAAACCCCTCCCAGAGGCTCTAGGCCTAAAGAGTCAGACCTAAGCTTGGGGAAGGACAGCCTCCCTTCTGGGTGTCCCTGAGGCTCCCCTGGGGCAGCTGTCTGTCTGGCTTGGCCCTAGGTGCACCAGGCCGCCCAGGGAGCCCAGGCCTGCCGGGGATGCCGGGCCGCAGCGTCAGCATTGGCTACCTCCTGGTGAAGCATAGCCAGACGGAGCAGGAGCCCATGTGCCCCGTGGGCATGAACAAACTGTGGAGCGGCTACAGCCTGCTGTACTTCGAAGGCCAGGAGAAGGCCCACAACCAGGACTTGGGTAGGTGGCCGCCTGCCCCCACTGTCCAGCGCCCTCAAGGTCGAAGGTCACAGGGAGATCCTCAGTCCTCCTGACTGAGGCCCTGCCCCCCCGCCCCACCTTCCGCGGGCTCAGAGAGGACCTTAAACGCAGGAACCTCCCATTGTACTTGGCGTCCACAGGCTCCAGGGTGGCCTGAGCCATGTGCTGCCCCCTGCACTGGGGCCACCTGGTGCTTCACCGGCTCCTCGCCGTTTGTGCCAAGTTCTGTAGATGACCTGGAGTCAGGCGTCCCCACCCCCCCAAGATGTCCCAGGAGAATGGACATGTCATGTGTTTGTATGTAGCCAAGTAAGCCTTTAAAAGGCATCAGTGACTTAAATACAGAATAAGGGAACAAACACAAAGTGAAAGTGGGGGTGGGGACATCTCAGTCTGTGGTCTCCTGGAGGGCAGGATGTGAGGGGCACTCAGGACACAGGCCATCTTGTTTCTGCAGTGCTGCAAGAACTGGCCGTTCAGCTTGTGGGGGCAGGGGGGATGCCGAGCCGGACCCTTAGAATGTCTGCACGTTCCAGTCCATGAAAGGCAAAGGCAGACAAGCACAGGACCCAAAATACAGCCGGCAGTGGGGCCAGGCATCATAACTGTTTGCTGAAGGTGGGCGCACATCTGGCTCTAGGATTCTAAGCTGTGGCCGTGCAAAGGGAAGGCTGCTTGGCTGAATAAGCCACTCTGGCCCTAAGATTAAGGCCATCTTGGAACCCAGAGGCAGTGGCGCTCTTGGGAGGTGGGAACAGCCAGGGACTCCTCTGGAGGGCACAATGGGGTACAGAGCCAGGCCCTCACTGTCGATGCTGTCAGGGGTTTCTCAGGACAAAGCCCCCTCCGAAACATAGGGCTCACCCACAATCAGGAAGACACAGCTCCTGCTGGCCCAACGTGGTCCAGAGGGCCACACCAGACCTTCTAGAAGAGCAGGGCTGCCCTGAAGTGCCAGTGGAGTCCGCTCAGTTCTAGGAAAGGGATTGGAGAGCACCAGCATGGGGCCCCGGAGGCGACTGACCCACTCTGGGCCTGGCCCTGGGCATTGTGATATGGCGCCTCCGGGCCTGGCCAAGGCTGCAGAAGCTTGTCCAGCCAGGCTGGCCAGTACTCACACCCATCCCCCACAGGGCTGGCAGGCTCCTGCCTGGCACGCTTCAGCACCATGCCCTTCCTGTACTGCAACCCTGGCGATGTCTGCTACTACGCCAGCCGCAACGACAAGTCCTACTGGCTGTCCACCACTGCCCCACTGCCCATGATGCCTGTGGCCGAGGACGACATCAAGCCTTACATCAGCCGCTGCTCTGTGTGCGAGGCTCCGGCCGTCGCCATCGCCGTCCACAGTCAGGATGTGTCCATCCCCCACTGCCCAGCCGGGTGGCGCAGTTTGTGGATAGGATATTCCTTTCTCATGGTATGTGGCGCCTGCCTGCTGTCTCAGAGCATGGGACCAGGTGGAAATCTAGTTCCTCTCCACAGCCACACCTGGGCTGGGGGCACTGCAAGAGCAGTAGCTTCTGAAAGAATAATCAGTTATTCAGGTTGTGCACAGCACAAGGGCAGTTGGCCAGGGGCTGAGTGAGAGAGAGGTGGGATGCAGCCTGCACTTTGCTAACGGAGCTGTGCACCAAGGCATGGGGCTGCCCCCCACCCCCGCCCCGAGAGAGGGCCCATTAACTCGCCACCAAGACTTTGTTATCAAACTTAAGCACAAAACAGTTTCTACTTTGCCAGAGTCTAAATATAGGCAAGAATTTTATGTACAATCCTAAAAATCTTTTTTGTTTTGAGACAGAGTCTCACTATGTTGCCCTAGGTAGAGTTCTATGGCGTCACAGCTCACAGCAACTACAAACTCTTGGGCTCAAGTGATTCTCATGCCTCAGCATCCCTAGTAGCTGGGACTATGGGTGCCTGCCACAATGCCCGGCGACTTTTTGTTTGGTTTTTTTTCGTTTAGCAGGCTCCAGCTGGGTTCAAACCCACCAGCCCCACTGCATGTGGCCAGTGCCCTAACCACTGAGCTATGGGCGCTGAGCCAATCAGTCCTAAAAATCCTATGTAAGCTCTATCTGGAAACAACCAATACCCTCAAGAAACTTCTCCTCACTGGTTGGTTTTGGATGGATACACATGGATGAGAGAAACCCGGAAAGTCAGTTCCAGACTGGCCCCTGGGGATAAGATAGTGGAGGTCAGCGTGGGCCAGTTCAGGCTTAGCTTGAGCTCAGGCGTGGAGACTGCACCGCCCTGCAACTGTCACAGTGTCACTGCTTAACACAGATGCCCCCAGCTCACGGTGGGTCACATCCCGATACACCCACCATGAGGTGGAAGAGTCCTGAGCGGAAAGTGTTTTCACTTTCGCAGCCCAGACTGCAACCTGGGGCTGCCGTGTGCCCAGCCTGTGTCCTGCCTGTGTCCAGCCTCTGTCCAGCCTGTGTCCAGCATGTCTGTACACCTGAAAGAAGATTTTAAACCAGCACAACACCTGCCCCTGGAACCCTCACCCAGTCTCCTGACAGCCTCCAAATTGACTAAATTGCTCAATTAACAACTTCCAATTTTAAAAAATGTTTAATTACACAAGTAATTCATATTTATTTTAGAAAAACAGCAAGTACAGATTTTTAAAAAGAAAAAAATAACTAAAATGTCTCATCCTCCTGGATCACTAGAGTTAGCAAAGAGCTGGAGGGTCTTACCTTTAACCCCTGAGCCTCGGGTGCTGGTCCGTGTGTTTATTTTACCTTTTATGTTTCGAAAAACTTAGCATTTGGGGACTGGGCATGGCGGCTCATGCCTATAATCCAGCACTCTGGGAGGCTGAGGCGGGTAGATCACCTGAGCTCAGGAGTTTGAGACCAGCCTCAGCAAGAGCGAGACCCCATCTATCCTAAAAATAGAAAAACTACCCTAGCCTGTGGCAGGTGCCTGTAGTCTCGGCTACTTGAGAAGCTGAGACAAAATTATCTGAGCCCAAGAGTTTGAGGTTGCTATAAGCTATCATGCCACAGCACTCTACCCAAGGTGACAGAGTGAGACTCTGCCTCGAAAAAAAGAAAGTTGACATTTTGTTATCACTGCTGCCAGTTATTCTCCTTTTGAATGGATTATTGGGTGGAATGCTTATCTTTGGTCGTCCACCAAAAGACAGCCAACAGAATCTACTGCAGACACTGCTGTTGTCACCATTCTGGTTTTTACTGAACGGCCAGCTGTACCTGTGGTGCGTGCTGACGGACCTGTCTCAGCATGGCACACTCTTCGCAACCTCAGTGCCTCCTGCCCACCAGCCCCTCCTGGTGCATTCAGGATGGGGCCGAGTATGGGGTCCACATTGATGCGGACATGGCCATGGCCTGTTGTTCAGTAAAAACAAGCTGCCAGCAGCTGGCCCCACCCTGAGCCTGGGCCCTTCCCAGGCACCCACCCCTAACCTGCTCTGTCTCTGCCCTCCGCACAGCACACCGCAGCGGGGGACGAAGGCGGCGGCCAGTCGCTGGTGTCACCGGGCAGCTGTCTGGAGGACTTCCGTGCCACACCGTTCATCGAGTGCAACGGGGGCCGCGGGACCTGCCACTACTATGCTAATAAGTACAGCTTCTGGCTGACCACCATCCCCGAGCAGAGCTTCCAGGGCTCGCCCTCAGCCGACACGCTCAAGGCCGGCCTCATCCGGACGCACATCAGCCGCTGCCAGGTGTGCATGAAGAACCTGTGAGGCCCGTGCCTGCCCGCTCGGCACGCACGCCAGGAGGCCACATGGTGCTTACTCTAACCTGTTACCTCAGATACCAACCCCAAAATTGATTGTATTGTTTTCTTAAAAAAAAGGCTACCAAAGGAATCCAGCACCAGCACTCATGCCAGCTAGCCCCGTCATCACTGAGCAGGTGCTGGCCACTCTCCCCTTTGTCACTGGCCACTCTCCAGGTCAGCTGCAGGGTGAGGCGCAGCCTTGGTGGGACACTCAGCCCTTCCAGCTAGAAAGCTGTCCCAGCCCGAGTATGTCCTGTGAGCCCACGCTGAGCAGTGCCGCTGGGCGACCCTCACTGCTTCCCATGCACCTGTGTAGTCTCCACGCTTCCCCGATGACTCACCAGGCAACACAGATACAAATGCAAGGCCGGCCTCAGCCAGGAGCACGGAGGGGCTGCCGAACCAGTCACTCGTCCCCCAAGGAGGCTCCCTGGGACGGCCTGGCTGTTTTCTAAGCCAGCATTTTGCCAGCGCCGTTTCTCCCAGAGACAGCTGATGTGCGTTCTCCTAACCTCAGCCACACGCCAGCCATTCCTCCTGCCACACGCGGCCGCTGGGTTTGGCAAAGCTCACGTGGTAGCAGAGCCCTTCTCACCACGCCTTGTCAACCCGCCACCTGCAGGTGAACTTCGTAGAGCCCGCGGTGATGCTCCCTCTGCCCTGAGTGTCTTGGAGAGCTCACCCTCCTTTCCCTGGTTGAGCTGTGCTCCTCTGACTGTGCTATCCTATGTAACAGCCACAAAATAAATGTTCTTTTTTAAACCCCAAGTTGTTGACTGCTCTAATTTTCTCACATCCACAGTGTGAAAAATGTGTTCCTATGAGCACAGGGCCCTGCACTGGGCTCGAAGGCAGCACCTCGCTGCCTTTCTGTGCATTTCGGGAGTGCTGAGCCCGAGGCTGTGATGGGCACTGTAAGTTGACTTCAGGGAACCGACAATTCACTTACATTAACCCCAGACACCAACCATCAGAATTTGTAGGCAGGGAACTTCACAATGTGTTTCCAAAGTCATTAAATTAGTTCTAATATATCGCCCCAAACCAAATCTCAGTATTTCAAAGAAACAGTCTCCAAGACACATCTCTGGCTTTGATTTCTCTGGAACCTAACTGATCATCAGGAACCAAATGGCCAGAATTTATTTTTGTCATTAAAATTTTTCTAAGAAAAATCGCCACATCATAAAATGAGTGTTCTGCCTTATGATGTTACTTAAAATAGACGGGCGCTGGTCTTGGCTGTGGCCCAGAGCCTGGCAGACACAGGGCTTTGCTCCAGAGAGTTCTGTGAGTGATTCCAAGAAGCTGGAGTGGGACCCGGGCAGAGGGAAGGAGGAAAAGCCAACTCGAAGACAAATTATTGGCATGGGCAGTGTAGGGCTCAGTCGAAAAAGCAGCTGGCTGGGCGGCCCCTGTGGTTCAGTGGGTAGGGTGCTGGCCCCATATACCAAGGGTGGCAGGTTCAAACCCGGCCCCAGCCAAACTGCAAACAAAAAAAAAATAGCCGGTGTTGTGGCAGGCACCTATAGTCCCAACTACTCTGGAGGCTGAGACAAGAGAATCACCTAAGCCCAGGAGTTGGAGATTGCTGTGAGCTGTGATGCCACGGTACTCTACCAAGGGCGACAAAGTGAGACTCTGTCCCTAAAAAAAAAAAAGAAAAAGCAGCTGGTGTGGCCTGTGATGTTGGGAAGGTGGCGTGACCCTCAAGGAAGTCGGGGCACAAACACAGCAATGGCCCCCTTCTGCCAGCAGCCGGGACCGTTCTCAACTCAGGCTTCACCTTTGCCTTCTAGTCACATCCCCAAATTGAGCCACGCTGCTGCCCTCACTCAGCTGCCATGTGCCCGGTCTCCGAGATGCCCTCTACACATGGCAAGCGCCGATCACCAGGCTCGGAGACCTAGGGAGCAGCTGTCCTGGAAAGGAGCCCCTCTCTGGATACTGAGTGTGGGCCGCGACCACCAGCATCCACTGTGGTCATCAGGGTGGGCGCACGTTCTAGGAACAGTGGCTCTGCTCAGACCTGCTCAGGTCTCCTGCTCCCGCACCCCCTAAACCAGCATTTCTCACAATTCCTCAAAAAAATCAAAAGGCTGGAGTGGATTAAAAACAAAGCTTCACAGGGAAGTCTGCTTTAATGTGAAGCTTTATCTGTGACGTTACTGAATTAAAGACCCGCCTCCAGCCTCTTTGCCCCACTGTGGTCTTCTCCCAGCACCTTTCCCCCGTGGGTGGGAGGGGACGTCCTGTGCTCTAGGCCCTCCCAAAGCACTCTCGGGGGGCCCGTCCTGACTCCCACTACTCTGTGAGGTGGGTATGACACGCTCCACGTCAGAACGAGATGTTCCCCAGAGACAGCAACGCTACTTGCCCCAAATCACATGACTACTTTGATAGTAGATATTCAGAGGTGAACCTCCACTCTCCCTACAGGGACCGAGCCGACTTCTCAAATAGCTGCCACTTTGCAAGCAATAGCCACAAACCCCAGGGAAGTCTCCATACTGTCACCTCTGATGGCCACAACGGCACACGAGCTGAGGCATGGGGAAAGGGGCGTCTTGGAGTGCCCCACAGATTCTACTTAACCATCTCATCAGGGGCCTTGGACACCAGCCCACAGATTAGAGGCTGCGGCTGCAAAGCTATGTAGGCTGGGGCAGGAGAGGCCCCCATCCTCGTCCTCCCTACATCAAAGTGCTCCCCAGAAGCCCCAGCCCACCCCACCTGAGCCTGGACACTGGGGACCTGGCCAAACGCAGGGCAACTCTCAGACCTTCCGCCTCCCGTGGTGACCAAAGCACAGAAGGACAGGCAGGAGGGGTGGAGGCAAGTTGGGAGACATGAGTCCCAAAGCTGCAGCCATCTCACGGGGGCCATTTGGTCCCACACGAGGCAGGACCCACCTCCCCGCCAGGTGGGACACACTCTTTCCCCTCGCGCTGACTTATCCCTAATTCTACAAGAATTAGAAAGAACCAATTTCCTCTGCAGGACCCCTGGGAAAGGAACTGCTGCATTCAGGTTGTGACGATTCTGTCCCCAGTCTCCAACACCAGGAGGAGCCACCTGGCCCCAGGGGTGAGGCCGAGGGGCAAGGGGCTGGAGGTGCCCCTGACACGGGTCCTGGACACAGAGCAGCCCCACTTGCTCAGCAGAGATGTCACAGCCGTGGGCCTGGGAAACCAGCTCTCAGGAGATGGCCTCCCACAGAAAGGACCTCTGTGACTCTTCTCAGGGGACAGGGCTGGAAGGAGGGTGAAACTCGCTCGGGGCTGCCCAGCTACTTACTCTGGGGCCTGCCGGGCCCACCCATTACAAGCCTGAACCAAACCCAGCTTCATTCAAGGAAAAGACAACAGGACCCCCAAAGTGGCGTTTGGAGTCCCAGGGTCAGATTCTGAGCTGCCCTGGGTCCTTCCACCTTTACACCCCAAGAAAACAGCTCTGTCGACAGTGCAGAGGGATAGGGTGTGGGAAGGGTGTGCCGGGATCTGAGACCTGTGTGTGTCTCAGCCTGGCCCCTGGCAGGCTGACTGGAGACCCCCCTGCCCATGCTGGCCCCTGGATGCCCACCAGACTCTCCCTGGGGGATGGGACAAGGATTCAGGGCAAACGGACAGCGGGGAGAATGCCGAGCTCCGTAACCCCTATAAAGTCACCCGCTCAAGGAACTGTCAGTCCTCCTGGAAGGGGGCCACCTGGACCCCCGAGAAAGGACTGGGTGACAGCTCCCAGAGTAGGTACAAAGGGGCTGAATGAGGCCACACTTCTGTCGGCCCACCACACCATGCCTGCTGCCCGGTTCTGACAGGGCAGGCGCCAGAGACCCAGCTCTGGGGGGTGGGTGGGGCAGGCGGCACCGTGCTGTAGAGGGACGGGCGGGCAGCTCTGTGGGCAGCTGAGTAGGAGGTGCAGGTCGGGGGCCCTGTCTGACCCTGACTCTGTCAGATGCTGCCACCACCCCCCAGTGCCTTCAGATCTGCCACTGCCTAGGAGGGCTTCACAGAGTGGGTCTCCCAGGAGCATAGCAGGGAAGGGTCCCTCTGGGAGGCCAGAGCCAGCTCCCTGATGGGACGTTCCTGGGCTGTGAACAGCTGTCTCTGTGACAGGGCTATGGGCGCATGGCTGGGGGACAGGTGAGTGAGACGGCTCTCCCGGCATGGCAGGCAGCCCTGTTTAGACCAGGGAATTGGGTCCAAAAAGGGCAAGTAACATATTTTAAGAAACCAGGCCTAGGAGCCTGTGGACAGGAGACATTATTGTAATGGCCCCCAGATTATAGCACACTGGGTTCCAAACCTTCCCTGGCGCCACCACCAAGCAGAGTACCTCTGGCAACTGGAAACACTGGTTCTGAGTTGTCACTGAGAAAAGAGGGAAAGAGGCTTCCTCACTGTGTGGGAACACTCTGGAGCCCCGCTGAAATCCACAGCCAGAGGCTCCAGGACCAGACATGGCACTTTAACCCCAGGACCGTCAGGTGGTCTCTGCGTCCCTGGAGTGGCTGCATCTTTACCAAGGGGAGGAAGATGTTCCAGGCCACCCAGCAGAGAAGTCTGCACCATTGCCAGAGGCTGAGTCACCTGTGAGACACCCCCAGCTTCCTAAGAACCGACCTGGCTCCCAGGTGAGGGGACACCAGGCCCACCAGCAAGAAGCCCACTGGTATTGAAGTTCACTTAGGACACAGCCCAGAACACGGGGCTGGGAGGCCTGTGACAGCACTGTCACCCTAAGTTCCTGCTGGTACAGCTCCAGGCAGGACTGGGGACAGTCACCAATTGATAGGCATCTGCTGAGTCAGTCAGCCCCTCGAGCCAGCACCGCAGGAGCAGCTGGAAGGTACTGGTGTAGGACAGAATGCAATGCCCACTGCCTGGGGGACCCTCCGTGACATTTACTTTTAGCGCCACTGCAGGGTGAACCGCTCAAGAGGAGTTGGTGAGGAACATACCACCTGTGGGCGCCATCACCCAAGCATGTCACCCGTCAGGGAAACAGGCTGCAGGGCGCTCAGCATAGATGGTAAATCAAATCAAAGGATGGACCTTGGGAATCTATTCAGCCCACTTGCCTTCAAGGACCTGCAAAATGCATCCAATACTTCTCCCTCAGTAGGCTGCAGAAAGATGCCCGGGAGCGCTCCCAGATGCATCACTAGCAAAGATGTGCTTTATGGAAAATAAATGTAATTTCAGCTCTATGCTGACGACTTCAGCCAAATCAGTGAAAAGCAATCAGCCCAATCTGCTTTCCCCTGCCTGACAAGGCACGGTCCATGCAGGGGCTGTGTCGGCCTTTCCTCTGTGACTGAACTTGTCCAGTTAACCTGAAAACGCTCACATCACATGAGTGGAGGAGCTAGGGGCTCAGAGCAGCCCTGAAACCAAAGCTCACAGGCCTTCAACAAAGTCGGGGTGCCCCAAAGGAAACAGGTGGCACCCACCGCCCTGCCCCCTGCCACCTTGAGCTCCAGCCTTACGGCTACCAGCTGTGTTTCCAAGAAAACAAAAACTGCTGCCTCCTGGCTCACGGCCGGCTTCACTGGAAGCACTGCCCCTCCACCCATGGCAGAATCGGAAGGTGCTGAGCGGCCTTCCACAGGGCTGGAGCTTTTCCCTTCGCCATTGTCAATGGAATTCTAGCCATCAAGAAGATGAGGCAGATGGACCAATCTCAATATTCTGGAATCTTCAAGCAAATGATGTAGCTTTTACAGAAAGAAGTATACCAAGGTCACAACTATCTCCCTGGCACCCCCAGCCAGCCCCAGAGGCACTAATAAAGCCCAAATTAGTTCAGCCGACACCAAGGTTTTTCCCCAAATCCTTTTTAATAATACATACAGTCTACGATGCTGCAATCAATATAAAAAGAGTTTTCCTGATTTCATATAAAGTAACATGGTGAGAATCACTACTGTAATGCGTCTGGCTACAGCTCCAAGTGGGAAGAGCAGAGAACTCACAGTGAAGACCAATACTCAAGAGCAACAAAAACACAGAAGTGACTCCATGTGCTGACAGCGCAGGACCGAGACAGGCAGGTGCACCAGGCAGGGCACCCTGGACATCACTGTGAAGGCCCCGTGCGGCCAGCAGCTGAGGGTCTGGCTGCCACAGGGTTTACAGGGGATGCAAGTTTCCAAAGGAGACTGAGGAGGCTCTGTCCACACGCAGCTTCTCTTGCAACCAGCTGTCACCTGCTCTTCAGCGCTCTGCGCGTATGTGCTTCGGACCACAGCTCGCCTGGTCAGACCCTTCCCGTGCACATGGGCTGCGAGTCAGGGCAGCCTAGCACCTCAGGCGCAGCACCCAGATCTGGTCCGTTTGGGCGGCTTGTAACTGGTTATGTCCACAGTCTGCGACAGCCCCTCTGCTCTCTGCCGCAAGATCATAGGCACGACCATGTCAAACAGGGTCTCAAACAGGAGGTCCACGTTGTGCCCGGTCTTGGCGCTGGTCTCGAAGCACATTTGTTCAGCGGCCGGTACGTCCTTCTCATCCAGCGTCCTGTACTTGAGGATCTTCTTATAAAAGGCCATGGCGTCCTCCAGTCGCACCTGCTTGGGCACCCTGGGGGAGGTGCGGCCGCCACCGGCCTGCCTGGGGCTGCACCCTTCCTCTTCCTGGCTCTCCAGGGCCCCCTCCTCGGTGAGGTCCACCTTGTTCCCCACGATGGCGAAGAGGCAGTCCTTGCTGGCTGTGTCTGTGAGGCCGAGGAACCTGTCCTCCAGCTCTGCCAGGCTCTGAGGATGGCTCACGTCATAGGTGAGGATGACGGCGACCGCGCCCCGGCAGTACATCGAGCCCAGGCCATGGAACTGCTCCCGCCCTGGTGGGGGAAGGGGGAAAAACAGACTTGGGTTATCTCTTGTCTGGAGACACACCCAGAGCCACCTCCCCCGCCAAAGGAGATGGAGATGGACGCGGTCAGGACCCCAACATCCAGGGGAGAGAGGTGGCTGACCCAGGCCCCCACTCGTTAGGCTGACCTGGAAGTGCAACTGTGTCCTCTCCTCAGGCCCCTCTGCAGCCCCCTATGCATGGACCTGGCCCAGCCCCTGCCAAAGCAGACAGCTGGTATCTGCGAACAAGCCAGGAGCCTGCTCACAACTTGTTCCCAGGTCAAGATGAGCTTCTGGGGACTTAGCTAAATGTCAACAGGCTGACGACAGGCACCTGTCATCTTGACCTCTGGGGCTGGTGTGCAGCAGGGTCGCCGGACACAAGACCACGCAGCGCCTGGACTGCGGGTGCTGCTCTCCCTGTCCCCAGGAGCTCCACCCTCATGGGCCCACCTGGGCACACACCTCCATGCAGGGGTTGGGGATAGGGGTGGGAGTTGGGCACAACAAGCCAGAGGGAGGCTGGGTCAGGCGCTGGGACCTCTGCCGTTGTCCTGGCTGCAAACACAAAGCCTCCCCGCAACCCCAACTCAATGATTGGAAAATAGAATTAAAGGGATTGAGTTTCTACAGAAAGTCACAGCACAGCCACCTGACCCCATCAATCCGGGTTAACTCCCCAAAGGCAACACGTCTGCCTCAGGGCCACACACCCTGGGAAGCCACCTCACCACCCCATGCAGCTCCTGGCCAGGCTACCTCAAAAGGTACGCAGAACTTCCTCATGGAATTCTGACCTCAGCTGTAGCACGACCCTCTGGGACTCAGATCTGGAAGACACACTCCTTCCAGGGAGCAACCCCAGGCCAAAGCCGGTGTTCCTGGGACAGATGCAGCACCCATAAAGCATAGGAAAGCCCCAGCCTGCAGGGTGCCCTGGCTCTGGGCATGGTGTCCGTGCATCTCGGGGACGTGGTCTGAGGAAGCATCGTGTTCCTCGGCTCTCCCCTGCCCTGGCAGGAGGACACCATTTCTTACCAGCCCTCAGGGTGGGGTGGAGAAGAGCTTTGCAAATGCTCCTGGTGGCGACAGGTTTGGCTTAATCATCCCCAAGAGCAAAGTCCAAGCAAAATCTTCCAACCACAGGACCCCGGCTACACACACTCACGCTGAGGACACATTTTAGAAGCGGAATGAAGAACATGCCCACCAGTGGGGACTCCCTGGTACTCTCCGCAGGCAGCCCTGGCGGTGTCCTCAGGCCAAGCCCCGCAGCACCCCTGCTTTGGGTATCCCCCTTCCTCTCCAGGGTGCCCTGTGGCCTCCCAGGCCATGCCCTTAGTCCAGGAGGTAGGAGAGCGTGGAGGCCACTGTGTCCCAACTCTGGAGCTTGGAATCACAAATTCAAACATCCCTGAGCAAGGACAAAGCTGGCTGCTGTCAGTGCTGTGAGAGGCAGCACCCTGGGGCAGTGTCCACATCCTGTTCCAGTCACTCCCACAGGGAAAGCAATTTTGCTTTTTAAAAAAGAAGCTAGCAATTTGGACTTTTCTGAGCAATCTCCCAATTTTTAAATGTTCAAAACTAATTCTAGTTTTCTAAAGTTCACATTTAGGCAAATCTATATGCAGTGGTGGCCCATCATTGCAGCAACTAAGTTCTAAGTGCTGGCTCGGCACCCGTAGTTCAGTGGTTAGGGCGCCAGCCACATGCACCAGGGCTGGTGTGTTCAAACCCAGCCCAGGTCTGCTAAATAGAAAAAAAAAAAATAGCCAGGCATCGTGGCGGGCACCTGTAGTCCCAGCTACTAGAGAGGCTGAAACAAAAGAATCGCTTGGGTCAAAGAGTTTGAGGGTGCTCTGAGCTGTGACGTAGTGAGACTCTGTCTCAAAAAAAATAAAAATAAGTTCTAAGTGCTTCTAGGAGCCGCTGCCCCTGTGTGGGTAGACATGGTTGGGCAAGAGCACGATCCTTAACCACCAGGGTCATGAACTTGAATGGGAAGAAAACTTCCCTCTTCGTTTTCTCCATCCTCTCTCTAACACTCAGCATTTTCTTCAGTTATAAATATTGGCAACAATCTGCAGAAATGGCAATAAGAAATGACAGAAATAACAGATGTTTATAATGAAACACACGTTGATCATCATTTTCAAAAACTTCTGACAAGACTTGGCGCCTGTGGCTCAACGGGCTAAGGCGCCAGCCATGTACACCTGAGCTGGCGGGTTCGAATCCAGCCCGGGCCCGTCAAACAACGACGGCTGCAACCAAAAAATGGCCGGGCGTTGTGGCGGGTGTCTGTAGTCCCAGCTACTTGGGAGGCAGAGGCAAGAGACTCGCTTGAGCCCAGGAGTTGGAGGTTGCTGTGAGCTGTGATGCCATAGCACTCTATCCAGGGTGACAGTTTGAGGCTCTGTCTCAAAAAAAAAAAAACAAAACTTCTGACAACCCTATTTCCATATTTGTGAGCATCTGCCTGCTGTGAACACGGCATTCCGAGACAGCACCACCTGGATGCCAAGGGGCCCTGGACACAAAAGAAGGTGAACAGCCTCGGTCCACGGGTGTTGAGAGCAGGACTGAAGATGTGACATTCGCACATGTACCTTTATGCAAAATAACGTCCTTTGCTAAGAGACCACTGTTTTCAGCCACGTGGCCGAGAAGCACGACCAAATTCCATGCCATCCCCAACCCTTCTGAAAGGACTATGCTCTGACACAGTGCTTGGGCCTGGCCAGCGATGCTGCCAGATCTGGAGCCAGCTGGGCACCCTGCAGCCAGCCCTGGAGAGAGGCCTACAGAGACGCATGCCCGCGTCCTTGGAGAACACCCTGCTGACCAGAGTACAACTGTTTCCCTGAACCAGCTGACAGGGGAGAGCCTGAGAGGCGAGTCCGGGGCGGGTCTGCAGGAGTTGGAGGGTCGAGGTGCCAGGACTATGGGGGTCACCTCCCTCTCCCGGGAAAAGTCAGCCTAGGAATTTTTTAGCCTGGGCTCCAGGCCACCCTGTTGGCAAATGGTGGGCGCCCTGGAGGTCAGCACTTAAAGAGCCGCATTCCTCCTCTAGCACACCTGTCGCAGGCCAGCTGCAGGCAGGAGGTTAGTCACAGGTTTAAGTGGGGTTCTGCCAGGAACCCTCAGGCAGAGCCAACTGTGCCCCCGTATCTGTGGGCACTCTCCTGCCATGACAGCCAGGAGCCTTGAAAATCCAACATGAGAACTGGCAATAGAGGCATTAGAGAAAAAGGAAAGGAGAGAGAGAAAGAAGGAGGGAGGGAGGGAGGGAGAGAGAGAGAGGGAGAAAAGGAAATGGTGCTAACACTTTTCTTTCCAGCACACTAACCCACAGTGAACAATCCAGACATGTGAGGTTTTCCAGGAGCCAAAAACGTTACCAGCTTCTACTCCCCAGATTTCACAAGTCAGCGACAGGGGAACAGAATCAGGACATTCCAGCTGCCCCGGAAGAATTATTTTCAAGTCCCTGTCATGTAGTTCCCTCAGGACAAAGGCAGAATTGTGTCAGTGCCTGTGCCTAAAACAGCTTTCCATTCCAGATAAAAATGTCTGGTTTGCCTTTAGAAAACTAAAAAAGGAGAGAGTGAAAATACAAAACTTTAGTAGCTAAAGGAGGTAGGAGCTGAAGACCTCCGGGCCAGCCAGAGGAGAGCAGACTGCTGCTCTGGTCACCTGCCTTGCCCACCAGCAGTGTCCTTAGCCCAGCTGAAGAATTTATAGTAAGCAGTTTTCATATCTGAAATTCTTCAGTGCTGTCTGGAGATCATTCCCAGCTTTTACGACTGCTAATGGAATGCTCATGCTGCTCTGAATGAGTGTATTGTCGGTAAGGAGAGGGGCTAGTCCTTCAGGGACGGAGTGCAAAGTTCAGTCCTTATTGAATTTATGCGGGGGCGCTGGTATTTCAGGCATGAAAGTGGAGATAGGCCAATGAAGATAAAGTGGCAAGTTGCCCAGACTGGACCTTCTTACTTAGCTTTGACAGAGTCCCAGAGAGTTGGAGTCCAGGGCCCCCAGCGAGTTTTCAGATAGGTGTGGGCAGGCGCTGAGCTGGGAGGTCGGCACTTGCCAGGGGACTGACTTCAAGGACGGGCCTGAGCAGGATATGTCCATGTCACTTCCCCAGGGACAGGGACAGGCGATTCTACCTCTTGCCTTCTTTCCCAGCTCTGAACTCTGGCAGTGTCTTTTGCTTGGGGTTCACTGGAGGACTAGCCAGCCTCTCGGCCCAGTTCTGGGCTGAGCAGAGCATCAGGCTGACCTGACACCAGGGCAAAAGAGAAAAACCACAAGTTGATTTAAATCCAATGCAGTCAAGGGTCAGTGAGCTGCCCAACCCTCCGTGGTCTGGTCTACTGTCAATGGAGCCAGTCTTTGGCCCCGAGCATCTATCACCTCTAACTGAATGGTCTAAAGTTAAGACACCTGACTGGGCTGGGACAGCTTTCAGAAGTCACTGACAACCCAGGTGGGGAGACTTCACAAAAATAGTTACTCAGAGCCCTGACTCTAGACCACCCAAATCAGGACGGAGAGTGGGCTGGGGTCAGGACCCTCAGATGTGTGGCCAGAACCGAAAATCACCTGCCAAAATGGAATGAGCTGTGAGCATGGGAACTTTTGCTGCACCAACTCAACTGAGAAGTAAGCCCTACCAGGAAACGAAAACGCACACCCAGAGAGAAAGAAAAACTTCTAGATCCAGACAGCCCATGTGACAACATGAAGAAAGATAAACCTAGACCCACAGAACCGGGGACGGGAACAAAATAAGCTCAGAGATAGCACAGCCACAAAGACAGCCTGGGGCAGCTCAGCCCAGCGACCCAGACACACTTCCCTTCAGAGAGATTTTTTAAAAATACAATTAAAACCTTTTCCCAATGTTTTCTGGTTCCATCCACAAATATAACCCGAAAGTTACTTCAGTTCTAGTTCATAAAGTGTGATGAGCTTTGAATGAAGTTTACTGTCATGGGCCACAGGCAAGATCTTGTACATTCCATCTGCATTTGGGTTTTTAAGCTATCTGTCCTCGGTTAAAGAATAGCCCATGGACACCACCATCCCCCAGGAATGTCTGCACAGAACGTAGATGATCACTCTCTTTTACTGCAGTATGAAAACAGTCATGAGTCTCCCCAGGTTCATGAAAGGAGTGGGGCTGTGGGAGGCCAGCTCGGGGCCTTGCTAGACGCAGCTGCCCTACTGGCTGTGCAAAGTGAACAGCCAGCAGGGCAGCTGACAGGCCTTCCCTGGCAGGCCGACTGCACCAGGGCTTCTAGCAAATGAATGGGTGTGCCGGCCACCACAAAGGACACTGCTGCGTGGAGGCTAATTGTATGTGTCAGCTTGGCTAGGGCCCTGTTCCCCACTGTTCTGCCCAATACTTGTCTGGACATGTCCGTGAAGGTGTTTTGTAGATGGGATCAGCATTTATTTATTTATTTGTTTGCTTTTGAGACAGAATCTCACTCTGTCGCCCAGATTAGAGTGCCCTGGCTTCAGCCAAGCTCACAGCAACTTCAAACTCCTGGACTCAAGTGATCCTCCTGCCTCAACCTCCCTAGTAGCTGGGACTATAGACACTGTTACAGCGCCCAGCTAATCTTTCTATTTTTAGGAGAGACAGGATCTTGCTCTTGCTTAGGCTGGTCTCAAACTCCTGAGATCAAGGATTAGAGTTAGGATTAGGGTCCCCAGAGTGACCCAGCTGGGACTGACACTTACATTGGTGGACTGAGTGAAGCACACACCCTCTGTAGTGTGGTGGCCTTGTGTCCATCAGCTGATGGCCTCTGGAACATAGCCTGCAGTTTCCCAGAGAGGAAGGGGTCTGCCCCTGACAGTGGCACAGAACCCTGCCTCAGGTCACACACGTGCCCTGTTCTCCCCGCTTCTGAAGAGCACACACCAAACAATAAATGGTGCCTGCTGTTATCACAGGCTGAGCAACAGAAATGAGATGTGCCCCCCAATGGGTGAATCGCATCCCCCCAAAAGGGGACCAAAGGGACCTTCACCTCTGGTACTTGGAAAGACGGTCTTTGTGGCTCACACTGGTGAGCTCTCCTTCAGTATGACCGCTGTCCTCCTAAGAAGATATACAGGGGACGATGGCTCCCAGGGAGAGCACCAAATGGAAACTGTGGCAGAGGCCAAGTGAGGACCGCTCCAGCAACCACAGGCTGCGGGTGGGCTTGCTCAGGAGCCCTCAGAGAGGGGGAGAGCCCGGGGGACACCCTGAATTCAAGCCTGCAGCCTGCAGAGCTGTGAGGAATAAATTCCCATTGTTCTTAGCCACCCGAGAGGGGGCCCTTTGTCACTCACTCACCCACTGGGACCAGCACCCCCAGCCTTTGACAGGAATTGAAGGACAAGCTTTCCTCCTGTCGCTGACGTCCACGGGGAGGGTCAGAGAAGTTTCTGCTCCCACTTCCTCCAAGAGCAGGTAAAAGGGCCAGAACATTGGGAACTTCAGGGAAACATGTGACAGGGGAAGTTGACAGGATGGTTCAGATGTCACTGACTTCATCTGAACCAACCACAAAGAGCCGAGTCAACAAAACTGCTCGCTTCCTCGAAACCAGTCACAGACCATGTAAGTCACATGCACAGAAATACCTAAAATTGCTTCACTGTTTTTAATGAAACCTGATGTCACGAGCACAACGAATGACCTTTGCCCTCTACTCCCAAATTACACAAGAAATGAAACATCCAAGTCCCGTTCATTGTTTCACAGAAATAAAAGGAGAAAGAGGTAGAAACCACTGAAAAAGTTATCAAGGAAAAACTAGCAAATTATCCTGCCACAGAAGCGATGACAGGCTGCATCTTGAGAGCAGAGGCTGCCCGAGACCTGCGAAGAGGGCAGGTGTCCCGTGACGGGCGAGGGCCCTCCCAGGACAGAGTTCCCCAGACAAGAGGAACCACCTGCCCGTCAAGCAGAGGGGCAGCCAGGTGCCCCCTGGGATGTGCAACACTCCAGTTCTTAATATCGGCACAGTTAGCATCAGCAACTTCTAGAAACAGCTGACAATTCTGCAGCCTCACTACAGGCAGGTGCAGACACGGTACCCACAGCCACCTGGCTGGACAGCAGAGGCAGGACCTGAATTCCAGCAAGCAGAGCCGGACTCCCTGCTCTTCACCCTGCCGGAAGCCTCAGGCCCCACTCGAGGATGGGACAGGGCAAAAAGTGAGTTAGAAAAGAGAATGTCAGTATTTCATAATCTTAGAGAAATAAAGATAGAAGGAGCAGATCCCAGAAGTCGAGAGGAGCATGAACAGCGGAAAGCATGAGCCCCACACAGAGCGGCAGGGGACAGGGCTGGACACGCTGCTCATCCTCCTCGGGGACTCCCACGCCCTCCCACAATGGCAGGAGGGCAGGGCGGGACCCGGATCTGCCCTCGCACGATGAGTGATCTGGGACCTGGCTCTTCCACCAGCCTGGGCAGGTGAGCCCTGCAATGGTTACATGTCACCTTATAGGAAAAACGTCATAAAAACGGTGACCAGTTGTCCCAAGGGAATATTCCATCTGCAGCTGATATTCACGGGTAGAAGGTTAAAAGGAGAAAAATCCCACCCTGCAGTAGTGATTTTTTTTCTACCAGAAGGAAGAACTAAAACTGCAAGACATTAATTATATCAACACAGGAGGCAATTTTTAAAAAACTAGTAATGCAAATCCGATGGTCCAACAGGTGTCTGAGTTTGTTCTGACTCGTCTGTGGCTACTAAAAGGCAGTGAAAACATAGCTGTGCTTTCTGACATGAGGAGGAGGATGAGGCCTGGCCCAGGAAGCCCCAGGGCTTCTCGTGGTGGTACCAGGAGTTGGCGCAGGACTCAGGGAGCGGCTCTGCATCCAGCACTCAAGTACCCGGAGCAGTCGGCAAATATTTAACCAGGCCTGGAAAACAACACCCGTTCCCTTTTTGAAATAAAGAAACCCAGACCCTAAATTATTCCCAACTAATGGAAGAGCAACAGATGGGATAGATGGGGAGGGGAGAAGTATTCCAGAAGTGGACTTTCATATTTAAATATCTATATCAAAGGCCAGGCACTCACGCTGGTAATCCCAGCACTCTGGGAAGCAGAGGCAGGTGGATTGCTTGAGCTCACAAGTTCAAGACCAGCCTGAGCAAGAGTGAGAGCCCATCTCTAAAAATAGCTGGGCGTTGTGGTAGACACCTGTGGTCAAGTGAGGCTGAAGCAAAGAGGATTGCTTGAGCCCAAGAGTTTAAAAATGCTGTGAGCTGTGATGTTGTGACTCTATCTCAAAAAACAATAATAATAATAAAAATAAATATGTGTATCAGTGCATTTTTACCCCAATCAGCATGGGTCATTTCTGTTGTTTCTGTTGATAATTTGAAGGATAAACTTAGAAAAACGCATGTGTCATATGCTATTATGAGCCACTCAAATAATTAATTATGCATAAACTAATTTATACATCCTACGATGCACTGATTGGACTTCTTAAGGTTATGGGATAACAGGAATTCTCAAGTTACTTCCCCCTTTTCAGACATGAATTTATAATTCAATAAAACCAAATAACTCAAAGAGATGTTCTTTAACAATCTAATATTAACAAAAAGAGGCAAATCCTAAGAAAATACACTTACGTAACAGAATTAGCTTTAAAAAACAAAACCCCACACACACCAACACATGTAATCTAATCCCCTTTCCTTTCAACAGATACTTTATTGTCCTGTGATAATTAATTTTTAGAAGGGGATTATCAAATAAAAATTCAGGTATTTGCTAAAGTCTCTACTTATTAAAGGAGGAAAGTAAAATCATTTCAGATTTTTAAAATCAAGTTTTAACTTGTTTCAAAATCAAGACTGACCTGCAAATACTATATTAACAAAACTCTTTAAATCTAAAAAGGGTTTTCTCAAAACATTATTTATCTCAAGGGATGTTCTTATTTTCCTGTGCCTTTGACGAAGTAGGCATTTAGTCCCATCTTTACAGTCTGGCTTGGGCAGGAAAAGCCCTTCACCTGTCAGCCTGTCCAGAGATTCTGGGCAGACTTGCCTACAGAGGCCTGGACCCCAGAGCCTAGTCAGTAGGGCCGGCCTAATACTGGATGGAGCTGGAGCCTGGAGCCTGGGGGCTGGCTCGACACCGGGACCCACTGTGAAGCCAGCTGCCCACTTCTTCCTCTCCGTGGAGAGGGAGGGACTCTCTCTGCACTGTGCTATCTGGCCTTGGAGGTGGCATGGGCAAAGTTGGGCTGTCTTTCCTCTCCAGCATGTCTTCTCTTATCTCTGTGCCCTCCTCAGGGGCTATAATCACTCACAAGAATTCCTCAGCTCTTGTTAAGATATTTTTTGTGCAAGGACGGTTGGTCAAATTGACATTTCCAAGAGGCAACAAGTGTTGGAAACTCTCATTCTGCCATCTTGCTGGTGTCACTCCAAACGATGAGGTCTGAATGGCCATGAAGGGTCTCTAAATTCTATCAGGATGAGAACGGGATCTAGCCAAGTGCTTTTAAAGCAATTGCACCTGGTCACATGTTAAAACATAATTTTCCAAAAAGGGTAAAGTCATGACTGTCATATAGATATAAAAATAAAGACACGTTAAAGATCTTATTTAACTCATTCATCGAGGGAGCCAGGCACACAGCACAGCTCAGAGAAGCCAGGAAAGCCCAGATGTTGGGGACATATTCGGGGATCCTGGCATACATGGCATGGGCTACCCATGGAAAAACACAAGGCACACCAGAGTGTATAAATGGGGACAAAACTGACTTTTCCACAGAGGAAAAATGACCCACCACATACTGAGAAATCTGAATCAGTGTCCCAATTAATGCCTGTCCCATCACAGCCCTTGCTGCAAGTCATGTTATAAATGTCCTTTGTCTGGTGTCGGATTCCCCAACTGGACTTGAAATCGACTTCCTCAGCACCGGGTCTGACTCGTGGGAGATGTTCCAAACACAGTGTTGAACCAATGGAGAAACAGACACACTGCGCTCACCGGGCAGCACGTTCGCTTGCACGCATCAGGGTCTTAAAACCAGCAGGACTGCTGGAGACAGCAGGCTGCGGTGTGGCTGAGGCAGCACACGTCCCCCTAGAGCCGGGATGAGTGCAGCAAAGTGCAACAGCGCCCCGTGGGGGGATGATGAACCCCCACACCCCCTCCAAAAGCAAAAGAAATGCAAACAGTATATAAAAAGGGCAACTCTTTATAGCCCACCACTTTTCATTTTTAAGCAGTTAATGTTTAGAACAACACCTTGACTTTGGGAAAAAATGTTGCCATTTTACTTCTGAGTTCTAGATGCCTATTTGATGACCTGACTCCTCAGAAACACGGTGTGTGGTTTGTGAGGTCTCCACTCAAAAGCTGGGGCTCAACACGCAAAACATGTGAAAATTAAATGTCCAGTCAAGCTCCTACCTGTCAATAATTCTGGAAATTGTTTCTTAGCACATCAGAGAAAATCCAAAAGATAGGCACAAAAAAAAAAAAAAAAAAAAAAAAAACCGTCATTAATCCTTACCAGGCTTTGTGAAGGTTAAGGGCACCTGTCCATGCCGGGAGAAACCAGACCACATTGATGAGTGAGAGTCCAGGGGGCCAGCGCCAGGTCCTCTCATGTCTGCTATCTTGCATAAGGAAGGTTCAGTACTACGATTGTAAGAGGGGATGGCCGAGACCCGGACACAGAGAGGACAATGCCCTCTTCATCGTACTTCACGAAAGGGTCCCAACTGATTCATCTAAAAAAGAAAAAACATCTGCCGATTCCCCAATCAGCTGTGAAAGCAAGGCGGCACCTCTAAATTTTTCTGTGTGGGCAACATCAGTCACTTCAAGAAATGCCATGAGACACTGGCTTTCCAAAAGACGATGACAGCCCACAAAGACGCACCGTTTCCCTAAGTAGAAATACCCTATTTTTTATCAGCACACTTTGTGACACGCAGGCTGCCCTCGTCTTGGAGACAGGGCATTTAAGCATGTGCTGTCACTCAGGATGGGCCCACATCCCTTATGGGGTGTTCATGAACAGCACAAGCTGAACTGTGCCCTTCCTTCTCAGGACTCGGATACATCAGAAGCCTGGATGGCCACCAAGTTGGCTGACCGCTGTGCCAAGTCAAATCATTCCACAGCCGCCTCTGACTGAGCCCAGGGAAGGACTCTAGTCAAGAACGGCCCTACAACACGCTGAATTAGCTTGCTCGGTAAACGTTCCTGCAGAACTAGAAGAGCTCTTTACATGTGTGAAGCAGTGTGAACGTACGTGGGGCAAGTGCTGGGTTAGCAGCTGACCTTTACAGTTATGAGACAGACGGTCCAAAGGTTGACACTATTTTTAATTTGTACTTTTTCAGTTCAGGGCACACAGTGCACCAAGCAGAATGTCCCGTGTTCTGTGTTATGTATTACGTCAGGCATTGGACACAGACGGGGCAGTGCTCCTGTCTCACTCCCTGGATAAGTCACTGTGGGAAGGACACAGCAGGGTTGGCGATTAAGCACACAGACCCAGGGGCTCGGATCCCAGCTCAGCCACTTCCTGGCTTTGTGTAAACTTACTCAGGATAATAAGCTCACTACCTGCTGGGGCCCTACAGAGGATTAAGGGAGCTGAAATAAATACGGGATTTAGAACAGCCTCTGGCACATGGTAAGCGCCTGCCCAGGAAGAATCAACTGTTATTGGGCCAAAGTCTGTCAGGGAGCCTCAGACTTGGGGGTGCAGAAAGGACGGGTCTCCAGGGAGTGCACACTCCGCAGGCTAATCAGCCCCCACAAACAGTCCCACAAACTGCCCGAGGTGTGTTCCCTACACCTGCACATTCACATTCAAACGCAGGCAAGCATTTCAGACATAACCTCCAGCAAAAGAAAGCTTCTACGAAAGGCGTGAATGTGCGTGTCCCACAGTGACCACTCCTCATGCTTGTGAATGCTGCAAAAAAACCCAAGAACTTTCAGAAAATAAATGGGAGCTTGATCAGTAGGAGACAAAAATGAAGACAGTACATTAGCTAAGCAACTTCATTTAGAATGATATGTTCTTTTTGATCCAACAAATGCTTTTTTAAAATAATTTAAATAGTTCAAGACAATAACGATGAGGCGATACTGTAATTCTAACCTATGATCTGATGTACTAGCATTAGCATTGCCTAAACCAACTCCAAGAGCAATATTTCGCTTCTACTTATGGAATTCCATTGAAGCTACCAGTCCTCCCAGAAAATGCTCTACTTGGAACTTTTCCATTTCTTAGGATTTTTAATAACAATTAAACAGTCATTGAGCATTTCTCCAAAATATGTAATAAGTGTACCTCTAATGTCCAGAAATAAAAGAAAGAGCAAAAATACAGCAGCTTCTCCATGCCTCCCAGTACCATACAGGTTTCATTGAGGTGTGAACGTAGACAAGTGCCTCCTGTAGGAGGAGAGACAAGTCCTGACAGTGATGAAGAAAGAGGTTCTCCGAGAACTGAGGACCTGAAACTCCCAGCCCAGCTGCCCCAGGGCCTCTGAGCTACCCACTGAGGGACTTATGTCCTTCAAATCCCGAAACAGCAGGAAGTTCTCATGCCTCTTCTGAGTTTTCATGGCTTAAACAATAAGGAACGCACCCACTGTTAAGTAGTGGGACAGGTGATGGGAGGTGTGTGCAGATCCAAGCACGGAACCCCTCCCCAACACTGTCCCTGCCCAACCCTGTCCCTCCCCGCTGGCCACTCTCACCTGCCACAGTTGTACAAATACAGATAGCAACATCTAAGAGAGAAAGGTCTTTTGTTACTCTTTAAAAAACCCAAAAGCCAAAAAAAAAAAAACAAAAACATTTTCTGCCCAAGCAGCCAATGCTCCAGGAAACTGCTTATGGTTTCAGGGTGTACCCGCTGGACCTCAAGGCTACAGCTTCCTGTGCGGGCTCAGGCTGTGCTGAGACAGGGATTCAGGGCTCTTGGACTTTGGCATTTTGTAAAGTGGCCAACAGTTGAGTGAAGGTCAGAACCCTGGGGAAAAGCCCAATCCAACCATTCACCCTCTTTCAAAAAGCAGATGAGAAGTCACAGGCTCAACTGGACATTCTTCCCCCAGAAGCCATCGGCATCAAAAGTTCTCTACATACAGTTGGATCAACTGTCACTCTCAGCGAGGCTGGGGTTCGGTCCCACTCTCCAGCCTTGTGGAGGTGCCAGGGAAGAAGGGCGCCAGGTTCAGGTCCACAGGACAAATCAACAGATAGATGTGTCTGAAATGCTGGTTTGAGTTGGCTTGGGTTAGGCAGGAAGGAAGATTTCACAGACGAGCTTGATTGTAAATGCAAGTTAGAAATGATCAGTGCAAACCAGGGCATAAGGCGGTCACATCTGTTGTTACCAAGCTCCACAAGTGATGCTCTTTCTCAACATACTAGTGCTAAGACAATGAGTCACTCAATTTGTCTGTTTTATAACAGCCATGGAACTGATCAAGACTAAAACTTTACCATTCTTAGGTCTTTAATTTCTAGCACCATCTGCAAAAGCCCTGCCTCTCTGCATCTTATTACACCGCAGTGAAGTGAGTGAAATTCCCATTTCAAATTACCCACATGTGCTTGCATAAAGTCAGCCGCACAAAAGGAAACAGGCTTTTCCTGGCAAAAGTGTCTATGGATTAAGTACCTGCATGGTATATTCTCCGAGTCTGCAAGTCAACATAAACATGTCGAACACTGCTCAGTCAAAACAAAAGGAGACTTTTCATAAACTAATACGGGTTAACTGAGTGTCCATTACAAAGAGAAAAACCTCAATCATACTTTGCACCACATGCAAAAATTAACTGAAAAGGCTGGACACAGTGACTCGCACCTGTAATTCCAGCTCTCCGGGAGGCATGATGGGTGGATTGCTTGAGCTCAGGAGTTCAGGACCAGCCTGAGCCAGAGCGAGATCCCCGTCTCTAAAACACAGCCGGGCGTTGTAGTAGGTGCCTGTAGTCCTAGCTACATGGGAGGCTGAGGCAAGAGGATCGCTTGAGCCTAGGAGTTTGAGGTTGCTGTGAGCTGTGATGCCACAGCCCTCTACCCAGGGCGACATAGTGAAGACTCTGTCTCAAAAAAAAAAAAAATTAACTAATTAACTAAAATCGTAAAATGATAAAATTTCTAAAAGAAAATACAGGAGAAAATCCTCTATCACTTTGGGTTAGACAGAGTTCTTAAATCCAGAGAAGAACAAATTGATAAACTGGAAACTAGACTTCATCAAATTAAAAACTGCTTTTCTCTTCCCTTCTTTCCTCTTTTTTGTTGGAAACAGACTCTCACTCTGTCACCTAGGTAGAATGCTTACAGTAACCTCAAACTCTTGGGCTCAAGCAACCCTCTTGTCTCAGCCTCCTGACTAGCTGGGACTACAGGTGCCCACCATAATACCTGGCAAGTTTTCCTATTGTTAGTAAAGATGGGGTCTTGCTCTTGGTCAGGCTGGTCTTGAACTCCTGAGCTCAGGTAATCCACCTGCCTCAGCCTCCAGAAGCTAGGAATCCTCAGACCTAGGATTACAGGTGGGAGCCACCATGCCCAGCTCAAAAATTGCTTTTCAAAAGACACTGTTAAGGGAATAAAAAGACAGACCATAGACTGGCAACAAATAACTACAAATCATATATCTGACAAAAGACTTGTACCTAAAATATAAATAATAATGACGCAAACAGCCTATTAAAAAATGGTGGAAAATTTGAATGAACACTTCACCAAAGTCACACCCATGGAAAAAAAAGCACATGAAGGAGGCTGAGCATCTCTACTCACTAGGGAAACACAAATGAAACCCCTGAGTACCACTCGCTACCCACCTGTAGGAATGACTAAAATCTTTTTCAGAAGTCAGGACCTGTCTCCAGAATAAGGGGCAGAGATGCTCTCTCGCTGCTGGTGAGAATGCAAAATGGCGTAGCCACACTGGAGAACAATTCAGAAGTTTCTTATAAAGTTAAACATAAAATTAACAAACAACCCCATAGTAATTTACCTGAGAGATGAAAAATTACGTTCACGCAAAAGCCTCTCTGTTCATGCTTATAGTGGCTTTACCCATAATCACCAAGAACTGGAAACAGACACCACCAAACAAACAGCACGGCACACCCGTTCTCAACAGCACACCCTGCTGGTAACCCCAGGCCAGGCCAGCAATGAGGACAAGTCGCAGATGCACTAAGACAGAGAAGCCAGGCTGGAAATGCTCCAAATGATTATGGAACAAAAATAGCTGCTATCTGTCCAAAACTTGTTGCCAATTTTTAAACTACAAAGCCAAAAGCTTTTAGCATCTACATATTAAAAGGAAGCCTCCTGGGGTTACCAAATAGTGCATTAAACATCCTGCTATTTGTAATGTAAATAACAGAACAAATGGAAAGTTTGCACCAATGTTGTGGAATCTGTGATAGGAGCATGTCTTTTGTGGGTCGTTTTGGGAACTGAAGATGCCAGAACAAGAATTACATGTCAGTTCTCTTCATTCTTGCTGTCAGCACTTGAAAACTGTGTCCCTCATTCCCAGCCTCTGAGAAGTCCTCTGTCATTCTGACAGTTTTTCTCTGGCCAATGTCAGAACTTTCCCGTCTTTGGGGTTTGGAACTTGGCTGTGATGCGTCTTGGCATACGATTCTTTGGGTGTAACCTCTTTATAGTTTTCTCAGCTTCTTGAACCTGCAGGGTTTTGTCTCTCATCAAATTTGGGAAGTTCTTAGCCATTATTTCTTCTAGTACTTTTTCAGCCCCTTTCTTTCTCCTTCCTTGACTCTGATGATACAAATGTCACTTTTTCTGTTACAGACTCACAGCTCCCTGAGGCTCTGTTCATTTTTTTTCAGCCTATTTTCTCTGTTTTCACATTTGGTAATTTACACATATATTTTTATTTCTCTGTTGTCCTGCTCATGGGTTCTTTCCTCTCCACCCTCCACTCTGCTGCTGAGTTCATTCACTTAGCCTTTTATCCTGATTACTGCTCAGACACTGCTACTCCATTCTTCCTCACAGCTTCTCCGCCCTGCTGAGGCCATTTTCACTTGTTTGAGCACATCCACCATTGCTCATTGAAGCATTTGTAGGACAGCTGCTTTAAACTCTCTGTCAAGGAACCCTAACATCTCCATCACCTTTGTGTTGGCATCTATTGATCATCATTTTTCACTCAATTTGGGGTCTTCCTCGTTCTTATATGAGTAATTTTTTCATGGACACTGGGAGATTTTCACATTGCACTAGGAGCACCTGGACCTTATCTAAATCCTCTATTTCAGCTTCCACTGACACCATCTGGGCAAAGCTTATTTGAGGGAGACTTTGCTTCTTCCCTGACAGGTAGAGGCAGGAGTCGAGCTCCCACTTGGCCTCCACAGCACTGCCGGGGCATCCTCACGCATGCTGGGTGGGGACGAGCCCCAGCTCCCTCCCCAGCCCTCCTGGACATCACACTGGTCAGAGACAGGCAAGGGTGGGGTCGGGCTCCCCACTCATCCTTGCTAGTGTTGGAGCAGGTGGGCCACAGTTTTTTGGGTGGTGTTTGGCTGGAGTGGAGCTGTTATTATCTGAAAGTTTTCTGTCTTACAACATTACCCACTTCTTAGGTTTTGTCAACAGAGCAGTCTTTTGTCTTGTTACTTCCTTGGCATGTCTGAATTTCTTGTTTCCTTAGCCCCAAACATGGGCTCCACAAGGCAAAAGGAAAACCCAGGGAACTCCTCAGATGACAGCATAGGTCCCGAGGCCCCAGAGGGTCTCCCATCTTCTCCACCTTCCAGAGTCTTCTCCTGTTTTTTTTGTGTATAACATCCCAGGTCTATAGCTGTAACTAGAGGGAAGAAGAGGGGGAAATACACTTGTCCATCTTCCCAGAAGCAGAGTTCTGGTGAGTTATATCCTTCACCTTTAAATAGATTTTTAATGATATGGAACTGAAAAGAAATTAAGAGCTACTACAAAGTTTCTCTTAAGAACATCCCATAATTAAAGCCACAGACCAGCATTTTCCTCCCAAGCACACACTGGCTACAATCAGCTACAATATAAAGCCTATGACAAAGGCATTTTTACACAACTTTTATCATGCAGAGTCAATACGTCATTAACAAGATAAAACCGCTAATGCTAGTCTCTCTGAACTTACCTCACTGCTTTCAAAAATTTCATTCAGGGCAAGGCACAGTGGCTCATACCTATAATCCCAGCGCTCTGGGAGACTGAGGTGGGTGGATTGCCTGAGCTCAGGAGTTCAAGCCCAACCTAAGCAAGAGTGAGACTCTGTCTCAAAAAATAGTTGGGTGTTGTTGCAGGTACCTGTGGTCCCACTCAGGAGGCTGAGGCAAGAGGATCACTTGAGCCCATGAGTTTGAGGTTCCTGTGACCTGTCATGCCTTGGCACTCTACTAAGGGTGACAAAGTGAGATTCTGTCTTAAAAAAAAAAACAAATTCATTCTGGGCAGCACCTGTGGTTCATTGAGTAGGGCACCAGCCCCATATACCGGAGGCAGCGTGTTCAAACCTGGCCTCGGCTGAACTGCAAAATCAGAAAAATAGCCAGGCGTTGTGGCGGGCACCTGTAGTCCCAGCTACTCGGGAATCTGAGGCAAGAGAATCACCTAAGCCCAGGAGCTGGAGGTTGCTGTGAGCTGTGACGCCACAGCACTCTACGGAGGACGACAAACTGAGACTCTGTCTCTAATATATATATACACACACTTATCTATATACATTTATATGCATATATATGTAAGAGCAAAATGCTAAATTCAGTGGAGAACATAAAAGTGAATAAAACCCCAGGAGCTTGTACATCAGAGGGAAGGCAAACAGCAGAAAGCCAGCAGTGTCAGCAGGAGTGCAAGGTCACTTCACAGCGCAGTGGGAAGAAGGAGGAATTCTTCTCTCTGCTACAATGACCAAGGAATGCTTCATTGAAAGATGAGATACAATTCAAGTCTGGTATCACCAGAAGTCAGAACATTCCCAGAGAAAGGGATGCTGTAAGCAGAAGGACAGGGCATCTGTGACAAGCGAAAAATCAGGCCTCTGAGTAAGGTGCAAGGCCCTGTGTTGACTGACAGTCCAGGCAGTGCTGGGAGGGGCTGAGTTGGAAGCTGATCAAGTTCGGGGGCCCAACAGCAAGGGCCTCTCAGTAGCGTGCAGAGGAGACAGGAGTGGGAGGCCGGGGCTAAAAAGAACGCTGGGACCAGGCTTGGCCAGTGGGCACAGCCAGCCAGCCCTTGGGGACCAGTCCTCACAGTGATGAGGCCATTATTCTAAATAAACAAATAGCCGTTTAAATATGCGTATGTGCAAAATTTACTTTTTATGGTGAGGAACGTTGTATGAAACCTCCTTTAACAAAGAAAGAAGGGCAACTTCGATTTGGAATCATAAACTTGCTTTTTCTCCAGATAATGAAGCATGAAATTACCTTCCAAAGGCATTCATTCAACATGATTCACATATTAGTTAACAAATCTCCCTGACCTTAACTGGTTAAGTTCCTCCGAAATCAACATCACACTGAGGAGCACTAACTAAATCCCTCCTCCCACCCCGATTCCTCCAGGAGGCTCTAGGCCCAGCTTTTGGGCACCAGCACCTGCTCACAAGCACCATTGTGCTGCGAAATCTCCAAGCATAACGTTACTTTGTCCACATCTTCTGAGCTCAAAACCTTGACTCCCTTTCTCCTATCTGCAAATACCCACGTTCACATCCGTTCTCGGTCAGTAAGGCAGAGAAATTCTGCAAATGAGGCCGTGAACCCAATCCTCGGTAGAGATAAAGACGTGGACCTGCACGTGACAGAGGCTTTGCCGGTTAAGCTTCCAGACGCCAAACCTAAACTGAATTTTTTTCCAGAATCTTCCTTCTATAGGAGCTGGTGTTAGTCTTCAGTCCAGGCCTGGCTTCAGCCTAGCTCAGTACACACCGAGTATGAACTCCAGAGCTACGTGATGTGGTGTCTGATGTAATGATTCAACTCTGCCAGGGTAAGGTGAAAGTAACCACAGATAGTATGTTCATGGTGTGTACCAATAAAACTTTATTTACAACAACTGGAGACAGGGCCATGTCAGCTCCCACCTGTAAGAAGAGGACATAATCCACCACATGGTCTCTCATCCCCAAATATGAGTGTCAGGCTGAGGGTGGTATGGTAAGACCTCAAAACCCACTCAGAAGTCTTACCTGATCTAATCCAAGTACCAACTATAATCAGATCCCTGTAGCCCCTCTTCAAGCTTGCTCCGCTGTCCACTGCCTTCTGCACAGGCATCTCAAGGCTTTTATAAAAGGCACAGTCCTGGCTGGGTGCAGTGGCTCACTCCTGTAATCCCAGTACTCTGGGAGGCCAAGGCAGGATGAACTGCTTGAGCTCAGGAGTTCAAGACCAGCCTGAGCAACAGCAAAACCCTGTGTCTACTTAAAATAGTATAAACTAGCCAGGCATTGTGGCCAGGCACTTGTAGTCCCAGCTACTCAGGATGCTGAGGAAAGGAGATGGCTCAAGCCCAAGAGTTTGAGGTTGCTGTGAGGTATCTTGATACAATGGCACTCAACCCAGGGTGACCAAGTGGAACTCTGTCCCAAAAAAATTAGAAACATAAAATAAAATAAAATAAAATGCATAGTCCTCATAGGCAAGTTAAAAGCATTAACTCTGGACACAACTACAACAGAGACCTTACCTAACAATGGGAACATCGTAACCTAATCTTTTGTACCCTCATATTACTCTGAAGTAAATAAATAAATAAAAAGAAAATATACCACTCTTGGAGAAAGCATTAAAAAAAAAAAAAAAAAAAGCATCAGCACACAGCAACCCCTGCAGTCCCTCCCCCAGTGAGCTGCTTACTATCCAGGCTCACACAAGTACACCACCTTTCCAACTGGAATAAGCATCAGCATGACCCTGCATCCATCCACGCCATTCCCTAAGCAGGTGCAGCTGCTGTGGATGGGTGGGGCCGAGGCTCCCAGACCTCCGAACCCGCCAGCCCATCTCAAAGGGTGTCTCGGCCTGTGCCCCACCCTCGTCCTCCGTCTTCTCAGACATCGCCTGGGGCTGATCCTGGCACAGGGCGGAGGCCACTGCTCCAGCCATAGTCAGACAAGACATCTTAACCTCTTTGCTAATTTCATGGCTCACTTAAATTTTCCCTCCTCCAGGCACCTAGATCTCACAACCAGAAATTCCAGCATCCTCTCCAGAGCTGCACTGATATTGTTCAGATAAAGACAAAGCTCTTAAACCAACTACTCTGAACTGCGCACAGAGCTTGGGAAAGAGCCATGAGTAAAGTCACCAAGTCTGGGCAGAGCCCAGCAGGGTTGGCTGAGGCCAGAGGGAGATGGGAGAGCCTAAGCCCACACGCAGCACCACCCTTCTCACAAGTCCATGAATTTCGGCTCTGAAAGGGAGGAACTTATCTGCTGAAAAGTCTCCTTCCTTGACCTTGGCTGGCTGCAGCAGACCTGCCAGGAAGACCAAGGTTCAGGAGTCTAACAAGACAGCCCTCGTTTCATTGTCACTTGTCACTGAGTAACTGGGACACTGCCTCCCCTCTGTAGACAGGGTTTCCAGGTCTGTGGGACAGAGACACTGATGCCTCCCACAGAGGACCAGCAAGAAGAGAAAGTGAGTGCAGAAGTGTAGCCCCCGCGTGGGGCTGCCCACAAACAGTGGCGATCACCACGCAGCTCGGGCGCTGCCACGTGGAAGGCAGCCTGTCCCACCATGCCCTCCTGCCACAGCCCCCCCCAAACCTAGTTCTACTCACTGGAGCACGGCTCAGACCAAACTCCCCTTCCACACGACAACTCTTCAGTCAGAAAACAGCTCTTGGGGCTGTGCATCTTTGAAGCACACCAAAGAGCCCCCACTTTCTCAGTCCTGCTTATTGTCCCCTGCCTCTGGAGCCATCTGTGCCCCAGCTCCAGAGGGTGCGTCCACCAGCACTTGAGCTTCACGTTCAGAATTCCAGCCAAGACAAAGGACTTGTCCAGACCTGTCCCTTCACAGCTCAGGAAGAACACTCCAGGGAAGTACAAAGTGAACCTGCTCTGCCCTCTGAGGTCAAACCGGTCGTCACCTGGCCCCTGTCTGATTCCAAAGAGCAAAGGCGGAAATTAAATACTTAAGGCCTTCTGGATGTCTGGGTGCCCATACAGCTTAGGGAGACTTTTCTATTTAGCTACCACTAGCCAACCCATTCCTGCTCCCTCCTTCCCCTCTCTTTTACCTGTTTATGACAGATTTATTTATTAGGGGCCCAAAAGCATCTCTTCCCCATTGTGACATGCCTGCTGGTGTCACAATGGGGAAGAGCTGGTGTCATTCAGCACCCACACCTGGGAGACAATTATTTAGCAAAAAATTACAGTGCTTCCTCAACCCAGGTACTGTTCTGACACTTGGCCAACACCAACTCACTGGTCCCAGTGGTGCTCTAAGTAGATGCTACCATTATCCCCTTATTACAGAAGAGGAACACAAGGCAGAGAGGGGTGACACAGCCACGGTCATGGCTGTGGAGGGAGAGGAGCACCCCCAAAGCCCACGAATATGTCATGTTTTGTGGCCAAAGGGAGTTGAGGTGGATCAGCCAACCTTAAGACATGGAGTCACCGTGGATTGTCAGGATGGGTCCCCTCAATGTGGAAGAGGGGACAGGACAGCCAGGGTCAGGGTGGTGCTGAGTGAGGCTCCGGCAGCCACTGCGGGCTGCAGAGAGGATGAAGAGGCCAGGAGAGGGCAGGCTCTAGAAGCTGGGACAGCCAAGGAGACAGACTCTTCCCTCTGGCTTCCAGAAAGGACCGAAGTTGCGCTGGCATGCCGGTGTTGGCCCCAAGTGAGAGAGCCACCTACGATTGTGTGAGTTGAAGGGTTTGTCACAATGGCAGTAGAAAACTAATAGATTTGGGGCCAGGTGTGAGCAGCGCACTGACGTGGGGGTGGCTTTGGAAGTGGCAATGGGCAGAGGTCAGAAGAGTTGGAGGAGTGCACGGGAATGGTCCGGATCGCCAAGAGCAGACTGGAGGTGGGGGCTGACGTCCGCACTACACGGGGATGATCCAGGGAAAGAACACCTAAGGATGCTGAAGATGGTGGAGAGGGACAAGTGTCGGAAAGCTCCATGGCACTGTGCTCTGGAGTCCTGTGGGAGGCAGAGCAGGAATTCCCCAGGCCAAATGGGGAAGGCGGGCCCCATTCTGGCCCCCTTTGTTCTTGTATTTATGTTAAAATGCAGAAGAAAGAGATGGCTTGAGGAAGACCCATGAAGCAAGAAGATCTACTACCTTGGGAAATTCACAGCTATCCAGACTGTGGAAAGGTCCAGTGGGGAGCCCCCCCCCACCAGGAAGGCTGCTCCAGAGAGGAAGGTGTGGTGTGGCCAGAGGGACCACAGGTCAGAGCACCCATTACACAGGGGGCACTTTGGTCATCTCTGGGAGGCCATCATTCCATCTTGACCTGACCTCTGGGCCCCAGAGATGCAAACCTATTCCACATGCAAAATATTTTCACCCATCCCCATGTCCCCAAAGCCCTTGCACCAGCAGTTAGAAGCTGGCTGAGGGCACAGGGCTGTTAGCTGCTTTCCTAGTGCAGCCTTCAGGGTCCAGCACTGGGCTGCCACATGATTCAGAGGTCAGCCTAGTCAAAGGGCTGCAGCCTGAGGAAGCAGGGCAGAGAGAAGAGGGCAATGCATCTCCAGCACCCTGGGGATGGGGCCTCCACGGGGACAAAGGCCACTTTCTCATTGCCCTGTTGTGTTTTCTCCAAACATTTTTGATGGGCATCTATGCCATTTACTTCCTTGCTTGCCCTCACCCAGAATCTGAAGCCCAAGAGCAGCGCCCTGGCCCAGCTCGCTCACTGCCGCAGAATGACGCCTACACAGTGCCCAGTGCAGAGAAGACACTCGGTGACATTTGCTGGTGGTGGGCAGCGCTGTTATAGATTGTTCTGACCAACAGGCAACAGAGAGGAGGTCAGCAGCACATTCTCTGAGGGCCCCATCTCCTCTCTGGACAACCTGCCTTCGCTTCCTGGACTTGCCAACTTGGGGGCCAGTCCACGTCTGCTGCCCAACTAAACTCAACAGGGAGGCAGTGAGCTGGTCCTGGACCTGGGCCGGACCTGGAAAGACCAAGGGCTAAACCCCACTTAACTTCTGTGAGCATCTGTCTCTAATGTGCAAATCCTCACACCTGCCTCTGAAGGACTCTCCGTCCCCCCCCCCCCCGGGTGAGACAAAAAGTACCACTCTCCCCAGCTAATCTGCTCTCCTGTCCAGCCCCTCCCACAGCCTGCTGGGAGGCAGCCAGGTCCTTGGTATTTATGGAAAAGCACACCCAGACTAAAACAGGGCCTTTGACCCAGTACTGGCTTTTCTACTGTTTTCGTTTCACTCTTAGACATCTTAATGCCCTGTGCATACCTGCACCACGCCTGCCTCCTGTGACTCAAAGTAGCTGCCCACCCACCCCCCACCCCGCCGTCATGGCAGGCACAAAGAAAACAGCCTAGAAAACACTGTGGGTTGGACAGCAAGTTTAAGAGCCAGACAAAAGGAGGAGAAAAGTAGCGACCCCAAGTATTAAATTCTGAATTTCCCATAAAGATTATGAAGAGGCACCTGGTCTGCCCCTTTCCCCTAGAAGCCCACCCCTGAGGAGGCAGGCGCAGGGGTGACTGCACCTTGCTGCCCTGAGCATATGCACCGGGGAGGCCAGCACCCAGAGCCGTGCTCTACTGAGCTTTCACTCAGGCTTCCAGGAACAAGATTGCAGCAGTCCCCGCTGCCAGGAAATGAGCTGCTGCCCTGGGAGCCCTTCAAGATATCTAGGACATCACATAGCACGCTTGCAAAATCCTGCAACGCTCAGGACTTGGCAGCAGCACGTCATTGGCGCTGAAGAAGGAAGTGGCTGGTCACAATGAAAGTGTTACTACCCCATACCCTCCAACGAAGGGGTCTGTCCCAGAAACTTCGCCCCAACTGGCCACAGTCTGCCTGCAGTGGTGGCCTCCACAAGTCTCCCTGCCTTCCGTCCCCCTGCCCAATCCCCCTGCATCATCATCTTATGGACCCAGTGCAGCAGGGAAGCCAAGCTTTGTGCAAAGCAGGCAGACAACAGCACCGCAAGTGTGACTGGATGTGGCTCCGAGAGTGTGCACTCCAGCCTTACCGGAGGCTCAGAGTGAGGAAGTCAGCTTAAGTCAAGGGTGCTCCTCCACCAGGAGTGCCTGGGGGCATTGCAAATAACTGAGTCAAGATGTTAACTGAAATAATAACAAAAAAAGAAGGCATCAAAGAAAGAGAAGGGAGGGGGAAGGATGGGAGTGCCTGGTGAACATCATTAATTCCGTTTTAAATAGAGAATTCATTATGATTTTGTTTGCTCAGCAGACTGGTGTATCCAAGATGGCAATTTAAAAATCCTGGACAGGACCTTTGGGTATGACTTTTTAAAGTGCTGACATAAAAGAAGTCTGAACTTCAAAGTTTCAGGCTTCCAAAAACTCAAAAAAATGTACCACACTATTTCCAGTTTCTGCAATTATGTGGGATAGGTATCTTCTTCCTCTTTTTCACAGGGAAGGAAAATATATTATAACATTATAACACTATACTCATCAGAGTTACTTTCCAAACTTAGACTGAAAGCTTGAATAATAGCCTCTAAGTTGTCCATCTGAAAAAATCTCAAATATTATACACACTAAAAATAATTCATTATCTATCTTTAAAATGCTTCCACAAGAAATCACTCCAAGCCCACATGACATATACACGTATATGAGCCAGGGCCAAGCAGAGCCAGTAAATAAACTGTAGAATGCAAATTTGCTCTGGATGAAGGTCCGGAAACCCCAGTTCTACCTCCTGGTCTCCACTAAACCCAGCGGAGTGGGGGACACAGTCTGTGCCTCAGCTTCCTCTCTTGTAAAAAGAAAGGCTAATAATACTAGTTCTGCTCTCCCCTCCAGGTTGTTGTGACTATCCAATGTGCTAATGTTCCTGAGAATACTCAAAAACTGAAAATGCTACAACAACAAGGAAGGCGCGTCTGGCCCCCACAAGCAGGTGCGAGCAGGAAGGCGGCGCTCTGGAGCCGGGGCCGCTAGGTACACAGGTAGCACGTGGGTTCTCCTTGAGCTGGTTGCTTTCCTAGTGATGGGGGCATCTGCTGCCCGAGGTCGGGACCCTGTGCGCAGCCCAGGCCGCCAGTCCCGGTTGACAGCTGCCCCGAGGTCGCCGTCCCGCGGAACACCTGCCGGAAGCCCTCCCCCACCCGAAGCTCACGCCCTCACCTGCGGTGTCCCAGATGGAGATGTTGTAGGAGCGCCACTGCTTCAGGTAGAAGGCGCCGCCCACCGTGCTGACCGTGTCCGGGAAGCGCCGCTCCATGTACCTCTGCAGCAGCGACGTCTTGCCCACGTTCATGTCGCCCAGCAGCACGATCTTCCCGTCGGGCTTCCGCATGTTCCCGCAGGCAGCCCCCTCCTGCGTCCCGCTCGTGCGCCCCGGGCTGCCCGTGGGAGCGGGCTGCTGACCCCGAGATCGCTCGGGTCCCGGACGCTCAGTGGGACGAGATCGGTGTGGCCGTAGACCTGAGACTCGCAGTGACCCCGAACTCTCGTGAACTCTCAGGGACCTTCCCGTCTGTATGCCTGGGAAGGCAAGAGAGGAAGCGCGCCTCCGCGGGAACAGGAGCCGAGACCCAGCCGAGAGCACACGTCTAGAGCCCCGGCCGCGGGGGCCTGCCCCCGCCCCGCCCCTCCCCGGGCGCCCCGCCCCGCCCCGGGCGCCCCGCCCCCCGGACTTCGCTCCTTCGCCGGGAGGGGCCGCCCTCTCCACCCCGGGGTGAGCCGGAGCGTCCCCGCTGCGCTCTGAGGACTGCTTGGGGCGGGCGTGGAGGTGGAGTGAAAGTTCCGTGAGCTCCTTCCGCCTCTTCCACTTGTACGAACCGGTCTAAAGCGGAGGCCCCGACCGCTGGGGCCGCCCCTTCCCCGGGGCGGCGGAGGTGGGGGGGACCACAGCGGTGCGGTCCCGGGACGAGCGGTGGAGATCGCTCTTGGTCCGGTTGTCCTTAGTGAAGCTGCTTCCTCCTACCACCCCATCTCGGGGTGGAGTGCGTCTCTGCGGGTGCACACATGTGACCCCCCACCCTAGGTCACCGTCCGAACTTTACCTTGAGTGAGCGGCTGCAGACGCCAGCCCTGAGACTCTCACTGAGCCTGATCAGCGAGGCTGGGGTGGGGGTGGGGGACGCTTTCTAGAATAGGGTTTCGTTTTTATTTATGTATTTATTTTACCTTTGCAAGAAGACTTTCATCCTATTTTGTGTAGGAAAAGCGTACAGGCTTCCCTAATTAAAACTTAGAATGAAAATGTTACTTTGGAGGTTGCAATACCTGGCATTGAAATCTTCCCTCCTTTTTTTTTTTTTTTTTTCGGTAGGACAGCCATGAAATACTTTTACAGTGTTTAGCCTGTGGGATTTAGTACTTTTTAGAGAAATTACCTCAGTAGAATGGATGCTCTAACTTGAGCCCTGGTGGGCAGTGTCACCCAGGCCTAGCCTGGCTGGGACAGGCCTGTCCTGTTCCTGGTGGCTTCCTTGGGTGAGGGCAGGCATTTCACACCCGCTTATTCCCACATCTAAGGCTGCTGAGACCAGAGCCATTTGGGGCGGGAGTGGACCTGGGCGTCCTGTGCTGAAAGGCACTCAGAGGCCGTCCTGTCCCTCTGGGCACCAGGCTCCTCTCAGCCACCACGGCCTCTTCCTTCCAGCTGGCTGAACAGAATTCAGCACCTGTTGAATGTGTGTTGCACGCCAGTGTCCATCTAAGGAACAGAGGCTCTCAGAGAAATTTATTATGAGTAGGGCATTGCTGTGGGAATACATGTGCCACAGTCGACTATTACATCATATTCAGGGAGAAAAAGGAAGACAAGGGCTTTTAAAGGGAAAAGGAGGAGGATTACATAATTGTTTTGAGATCTAGAGCAACAAAGATCAATAACAAAGGGGACAGCCGTCTGGGGCTGGGCAGGCAGTCTGGGCAGACATCCTTGCAGAAGTATTTTTTGTGTATGGCTTCGATGGCCTTTGTATGAGGCCGTGGCTTTTCCAGGGTGCTTAATGTTAGCAGGCACGCAGGCGTGAGGACCCCCTTCCTGGCTTCCGCAGCTCTGTTTGTGAAGAGGTTCTCAGCATGAGTGACTCTGCTTTGATTGTGACAGCATTCCAGTAGAACACAGTGCCAAGCCTGGGGGCACACAGACATGGCTGCTGTTTGGTTCCTGCCCTCCAGAGGGTCACAGTCACCAAACTAAACCACGACCTCAACCTTGAGCTTGCAAGTAGGTCTGAATGGCCCACTGTGCAGGTCGGGCTCACAGAGGGGACCTCACAGACCCTGGAGCCCAGTGCTCAAATGCCATCTGTGTGACCTGCCTCCCACCACTGGCCACAGTGGAGCCCACACGGCTAAGAGCCAGAGACGGAAGCAGAGATGCCGGCCAGGCCTTGGGCTCTGCCTCCAGCAGGGACTGTCCCATCTGTCCCCCCAACTCACAAGCTTTTGGATACGGGAGGCAGGCAAGATGGTGCCCACTGTCTGGGCCCTGCCAGTGACAATCGTCTGGCATAACTTGTGTGGGGCCAGTTTTTCCCTTCTCAGAGGTTCTTTGTTTTGCTCTCATGGGGATTTTCATCTCTCCACACCCTCCCATTCTCTCACCTGTAAGGCTTGCCCCTTTGTTTTAGGAAAACATTTAAAGCACGGAGAATAATACATAGATGCCAGCTGTGCCCCACTTCCAGAAACTAGCCAAGTTAACATTGCCTTCCCCAAGGTGATTACACTTTCATGATTTAGGCATGTGCCTTTCAGGTTCATTTTAAAGATATGTCGCCACATGTACATAGAGCTATCTTCATTTTCTGGGGCTGCCATAGCAGAGTATCATACCTGGGAGGCTTAAACAACTGAAATTTCCTCTCTCACAGGGCTAAGGCTTTCAGTTGCTGGCCAGGCTTCCTCTTCTGCCACAGAACCCTTCCTGGCCTCCTCCAGCTTCTTTGTGGGGGGGCAGGTACCCTGTGGCCATGGCCACAGGCTCTGTCTCCGCCCTCAGGCGTCTTCTTTCTGTATCTCTTCTCTCTGTCAGAATTTCCCTCTTCTCTCTCTCTCTTTTTTTTTTTTTTTGGCGGGAGTTGGGTTTGAACCCACCACCTCTGATATATGGGGCCCGCCCAGAATTTCCCTCTTCTTATAAAGATACCAGTCATGCTAGACTGAGGCCAACTCTACTCCCCTGCGACCTCAGCCTCTGCCATGGCTTCGTCTCCAAGTAGGGACACATTCTGAAAAATTGGGTATATGAGTCCCTTTATGCTGCTAATAACAAACTTCTTGAAATGGGACAATTTATAAATAAGGGAAACTTACTTTTCACAGTTCTGGAGGCTGCTGTCTGAGATTTAAGGTGCTGGCGGGTTCGGTGTCCGGTGAGGTCTATTCCTCACATCTCAGAGGAGCAGAAGGGCGAGCAGAAGCCCTGCTCCCTTCAGCCTCACTGACAAGAGTGCACCAATCTGGTCATGTAGGGTCCCGGCAGGTTGATTACACGCCAAAGGCCTCACTTCTCCCTACCATCACCTTGCGGGTAGGTCTTCCTGGTGGGGGGACAGTCACAGCCCGGCACATACACAGCTAGATAGCACAGGGAGCATTTGGGTCCCAACTGCCGCATACAACCCACAGACAGGGTGCTGCCCTCTCTGTGCTCTGTGGGTGACCAGACCTGGCTGCACAGCTCTGCTGAACGAGGTGCACGCTCTTAGCTGAGCTCAGAGGCCCCGCTCACTCCCAGGGTACAACCTGCTATTTCAGGGATCTCCCTGCTGCGGACGGATTTCTCCGTGAGTCTCAAACACAGGTGATGTCACTGCCTGGCATTCTGATTCTCATACGAACCTCCCGTGTCGGCCCTGGGCTCTCACCCGTGGGGCCCTACGAGCTCATTCCTTCTGGAACTCCTGAGGAAGCTCCCGAGAGACCCGTGGCAGGACCATCGCAGTCTCTCTGTCTTCTGGGTGCCTTCTATGACTGTCGCCCCTCCTGCTAGATTGAGAACTTCTGCAGAGAGGACGGAGCTGTCTCTCCCTGGACAGCCGAGCAGACAGGAAGCATGCCCTGCATGTAAGTACAAACATCACAGCCAGTCTCACAGCTCCGATTTCCACACTCTCAAATATGAGAGAAAGTTCACCAGGAAGGAACCAGTGGGGACAGAACTTCTGTGGGATGACATGCAGGCTGGCAGATGGAGACGGCCCTCGCTGCTGGGCAACCCCACTGCCTTCTCCTGCCTTCTCTTCTGAATGCCCCAGGACACAGCGGCACCTGCAGTGCGAAGCCTTGTCTCCTTGGTCTCTCACTCGCCAATGGGGCCTCACCCCACCACGCAGCCTCAGACCTCTCTCACCCATGTCATCCATGACCTCAGAGTGGCCCAGTCACCTTCCCCTTTCAACACATTTGTGGCCCTTACCTGGGTTTCCTCATTCTTTTTGAAAATCGATCCTGTGACCTCCCGAGCCTCCTAACCACAGGTGCCTCCCCCGTCCCAGGGGCTGCCCGTGGTCACAGGTTGTGCCCTTTAAATTAATTCTCCAGACCAGGTCGCCTGCCTGTCTTCATCTGCGTTGACTGTGATGCCTGCACTTCCTTGCACAATATAACCTTTGTCTCACTGAAATAAAATAATACCTGCCAAGAGCAGAGTTGTGACAACACCTTTCTTAAAGACTCTAGGATTTCTGAAGATGTGAAAAATAAACAGGAGATAATGAACGTAATACTGCTCCAAAGAGGCCCCTCCTCTCAGGCTGTCCAGCCATGCCCATGGCTCTTCAGTGGCCACTCGGCCCAATCTCCAGGGTCCATGGTGCTGGGGACTTTCTCAAGTAGCATCACCAAGAGGTTTGGGATGTCAGAGGGAGGGGACAACCAGGACGTCCCACGTGAGGGCTGAGCAGGGGCAGCAGCCAGCTGTCTTTGGGGTACAACATGGGGTGTGCTGCCAACCTCAGAGCCCCCCTCGAAGTTTGGGTCCTTAGTGTCAGATCTAAGGATGGGAATGGGTGTCTTGATGAGCCACAGGCGCCACCCGAAGACATTTTTAATTAATAGACTTGTATTTTAGTAGCTCTAGGTTTACAGAAACATTGAGCAAGGAAGGAAGCCCGGTGGAAGTCCTCAAGCCACGGCTCACTGCCCTCCATTCCCCCTCCAGCAGGGCCCAAAAGTCTGTCCTCAGGGAGGCTGGCAGCATGGGAAGAGATCCCCGGCTGTAAAATGGAATCTGGGACCACGTAAGAGCTAGAGAATTCAAATGTGAATCCGGGGGACTCTTGTAAACCTGGAAGCAGGTAGGGAAAAGATGGCAAAAACACGTGCACCAAAACAAAACACCACTTTTCCATAGACATGAATGCAAGAGTTGAATATCAATGTTGAAACATGTTCCATATTTCACAGTCTATTAAGCGAAACAAGTACTTCCCAAAAGAAAATGTCTTTAAAATACAAAACCAAAATTTAAAAACAAAACATGAATGAACCCTAATGAAAAGGCTGAGCCGGTTACAGTGAGACCCAGCTTACCTGTCTCCTGTTTTTATTTTCTACATTGGACATGCATTACTCTCATAATTACATAAATTACTCTCATAATTTACACAAAAATGGAAGCTACACTTATGTGTCTCTATGTGTGCATGTGCATAGACAGATCAGTGGTTGATAAACAGATGGTAGACAATGGACACATCTGAAAGAGGAGAAACATAATGAAGACTTTTTTTGTTTTTTGTAGAGACAGAGTCTCACTTTATCGCCCTCTGCAGCGTGCCGTGGCGTCACACAGCTCACAGCAACCTCCAACCCCTGGGCTCAGGCGATTCTCTTGCCTCAAGCCTCCAGAGTAGCTGGGACTACAGGCGCCCGCCACAACACCCGGCTATTTTTCTGTTTTGCAGTTCAGCAGAGGCCGGGTTTGAACCCTCCACCTTTGGCATATGGGGCCGGCGTCCTACTTGATGAGCCACAGGCGCCACCCGAAGACATTTTTAATTAATAGACTTGTATTTTAGTAGCTCTAGGTTTACAGAAACATTGAGCAAAAAATACAGAGTTCCCAGCCAGGTGCAGTGGCTCACCCCTGTAATCCCAGCTCTTTGGGAGGTCGGGATGAAAGGATCACCTGGGCTCAGGCGGTCAGGCCCAGCCCAAGCAAGAGAGAGATACTGTCTTTACTGAAAATAGGAAAATTAGTTGTGGCGGGTATCTGTTGTCCCATCTACTCAGGAGGCTGAGGCATAAGGTTCACTTGAGTCCAAGAGTTTGGGGTTGAGGCCGGGTCTGGTGGCTCTTGTCTGTAATCCCAGCCCTCTGGGAGGCTGAGGTGGGTGGATTGTCTGAGATCACAGGTTTGAGACCAGCCTGAGCCAGAGCGAGATCTTGTCTGTAAAAATAGCCAGGCATTATGGCAAGTGCCTGTAGTCCTAGATGATCTGGAGGCTGAGGCAAGAGAATCACTTGAGCCCAGGAGTCTGAAGTTGCTGTGAGCTACGACAACATGGCACTCTACCAAGAGCGACCAAGTGAGACTCTGTCCCTGCCCTCCCCCCAAAATAAAAGAGTTTGGGGTTGCTGTGAACTAGGATGATGCCATAGCACTCTTCCCAGGGCAACAGAGTAAGACTTTGTCTCAGGGAGGAGATACATAGATAGATAGATAGATAGATAGATAGATAGATAGATAGATAGAGCGTGCACAAGCTCCCATGCACCCCTCACTCTCCCCTCTTCCAATTTTCCCCATTATTAACATCTGGGCATTAGTGGGGTATGGATCAATACCAATATGCTACTACTAACTCAAGTCCATAGTTGACATTAAGTTCTTTATGTTGTGCATTTGATGGGTGTTGGCAAATGCATCAAGTTTCTGGTTCCTCTGTGCTCCACCTGTTCACCCCTGCTCCCCCCCACCCTGGAAGCCACTGCTCCTCTTTCTGCCATCACCATAGTTTTGCCTTTTCCAGAACATCTCACAGCTGGAGTCATGCAGTGTACAGCCTTTCTGTATTGGTTTCTTTCACTCAGAAGAAAAATTTTTAATTCTTTATTTTCTCTAAAGTTGTACAGTGATTACCCAGTAAACTCTTTTCTTAATTCTATGAGGCATATATTTGGATATGCACAGAAAAGGTCTGGGCTATGACCACCAAGCTGTTCAAAGGTGTCTCTGATGGAGTGACTTGGAGAAGGAGATGGTGGTCTCAGATTTGACTTTACAATACTTCTGGCTGTTTGAATTTGTTGCAATAGGTTTAGATTATATTGAAAAGGTAAAAAACAAAGATAAGAAGTAAGCCATCATAAATATTGATTGACCCCCACCCCCACCCTGGGGCTAGAGTTGAGCCTTCCCATCAGCAGCATTGCACTCACTGGGGCTCAGCTAGGCACAGAGCGTGGCCCCTGTGGTTGGTGCCCAGGGACTCCTGATGAGATGTCTGTGCTCTGGGACAGGCCCAGAGTCCCCTGGTGGGAAACAGGCTTCCTGCATTTCACTGTGTGATTTAGCTCACTTTCTAAGCCTTAAAGGTACATGCTTTTTATTTAAGGCTACCCAAGGGGAATAAATGCGTCTTCCTTTCCTGCTTACTGTAGTTTTGTATGGCACTATGAGCGCGTGGGGACCAATGCCCCTGGGGCACCCTGTGTCCGCCAGGACCAAGACCGGCCTGTACTTAAGCAAAGGCCCCACGCAGCCCCACTCTCCAGTTGATCACATACATTCAGCAATTCTCCCACTGAGGCTCTGAAACACACATCTGAAACAGAAACTGCTCCTCAGACTTCTGCTCCATCCCGGCTGCCCCCTCTGCCCTCTTTCCCACCTTCCTGATTCCCTCTTTTCTGGACCTCGCTGGACACTCATTTCATATAGTAGAAAATAGCACCACGTCCGGGAGCAGGGATGGAGCCCCTGCGTTCTGACTCTGCTCAGCCTTTAGGCGAGCCAGTTTAGTATTGCACCACCACACAAAGGCTTCTATAAGAAAAACGAGTTTTAGTGACTGGGGACTCACTCATACTTCAGGCCGTTGAAGTAAATACTAGCAGAGTTCTCAAATAACTGAGGGGAACTACAAAGAATGTTTAACCCCAAACTTAATTTTCAAAAATATCTAACTATTGGGCTGAGCCATAGTTTATAAGAATTAGATAATCAATGCAGTGGGGTTGTGCTTAACTTATATTGTCTTATTTGTGTTCTGTATTTTTCACATTTTCTACAACAAATAAATGTTACTTTTTGAATAGAGAACAAGCGGACCTAAAATTAAACTTAAGTTTGAACCTGGAAAAATGGAAGTCACAACCATAGCATTTATGGGAAGGGCCAAATGAAAAACTTTAAATTCATTGTGTTTACTTTGAATTGAAATTAATTTCCTCATACCATTCAGAGTATAAAATGGCTCTTGAGGAGGGGAGGGAGGCTGGAAGAGGGCAGCTTGTGAGGTGTGTTTAAATTGCATGTTACAGCTATGATGTTCTAAGTGACATGGTCAGTGAAACCTGGCTCAGCACTCAGGAAACAATTCTCAACAATGATTTTTTTATGGGAGGTGAAGATATTAAACAAACTTTGAGCCATATGAAATTGCCTATATGAGGGATTTTATAACCTGCAAAATGGTAGTTTCATGTGGTCTATCCTATAACTTGGCATTTCAATACCATACGTGGGCTCCTCCTCTCCGTGTGTGTCTCTGGGCCCCAGGGTCCCCTCGTCCCCTCGTACAGCAGTTGTGTTGGACGCAGGGCCCGTCCTCTCAGGCGTGACCTCGTCTTACTCCTTCATCTGCCACAGCCCTATTTCTCACGAGGCTCCAGCCTGCGGCCCTGGGGTCAGGACGTGAACCTGTGTCTTCTGGAGACACAGTGGCCCACCTCAGACAGCCTGGGTGCACGTCCTGCCCTCGGGTGGGCAGGGCTGGGTAGCGTCCCGTCTCGCTGACCCCACACTGGCTCTGCTCTGGTGTCTCCAGGTCCTGCAGGCTGTGGCCATCAAGAATGCCCTGGGTGGCTGGGGTTCAGAGCAGGTGACCCTGACCACACACCATCCCCATGTCCATTTTGGGAGAAGGGGCCTACGTTGCCTGAAGGAACCCCCTTAGTGACCTTCAGAATCCGCATGGCTCCTAAGCGTCAGCAGACTCGGGGTGTGGGGGGCCTGCATGGTGGGAAGGAAGACGGGTCGTCTCCTCCTGAAGGCAACTGTGCAGAGCGAGCTCCAGGAGCACCCTTGAGGTCTGGTGGGGACACAAGAGGACCACCTGCCACCTGCAGCAGGGGCACAGGAGGCCAACAGGGACACACCAAGTTCACTTCTGACTCACTTTGGCTCAAGTCTTATGGCTGTGATCATCACAGCATGTTGGAATCACTGCAAAAGGTTTGAAGAGCCACTGCTTCAAAGAAGGTACCCAGAGCAAGCAGACGAGGTGGACAGCCTCAAGCTGTCACTCTGGGTAGAGTGCTGTGGCATCACAGCTCACAGCAACCTCCAATTCCTGGGCTCGAGCGAGTCTCTTGCCTCTGCCTCCAAGTAGCTAGGACTACAGGCGCCCGCCACAACGCCCGGCCATGTTTTGGTTGCAGCCGTCATTGTTGTTTGGCGGACCCAGGCTGGATTCGAACCCAACAGCTCAGGTGTAAGTGGCCGGCGCCTTAGCCCGCTGAACCACAAGTGCCGAGCCAAGATACATGGGTTTTTATGGAGAAAAGTATAATCATTGGGAAGAAATTAGCAAGACTCAAACGGAGAGTCACAGTGTGGTTTCTGTGGAATAAGACTGAGAATGTAGATGTGTCTGCCCTCCTCACGTGATGCAATGCAGTCAAAATCTTTAGGGTGCTGGTCACATACACCAGGCTGGCAGGTTCAAGTCCGGCCCTTGCCTGCTAAACAACAATGACAAGTACAACAAAAAAATAGCCAAGCTTTGTGGTGGGCAACTGTAGTCCCAGCTACTTGGGAGGCTGAGGCAAGAGAATTGCTTAAGCCTAAGAGTTTGAGGTTGCTGTGAGCTGTGACACCATGGCACTCTACCCAGGGCAACATAGTAAGACTCTCTCTCAAAAAAAAAAAAAAAAAATTTTTAACATGTTTTATGGGCATTGTCAAATACATCCAAAAATTTACTTAAAAGAAAAAGAGTCACCACATAAGTTAGCAATTCTCCTGCAAGGTTACCCAAGAGGAGCAAAGACATAAGTACAAGCACAAAATCTGCTTAGGAATGTTGAAAGCATCATTATTCATAATAGCGAGAAAGCGGAAATGACTCAAATGTCCTCACATTGATAAATGGGTGAATGTGAATAAAATAAGTTCTATCCCTACCACGGGATATTGTTCAGTCATTAAAAAGGAATGAAGTACTTTTATCTGGTACGACATGGATAAACCCAGAAAACATGCTTCATGGAAGAAGTCGGACATAGAGGCCTCCTGTAGGCTCCACTTTGATGAACTGTCCAGAACAGGTGAATCTGTGCAGACAAGGCTGGGAGGCAGGAGGGCCTGAGAATAGGGAATCATTGCTAGTGGGCATGGGGTTTCTTTTTTGGAGTAATTAAAATGTTCTACAATTAAGAAAACAATAAGTGTGGACTTGTTTTACTTCCTACCAAGAGTTGTTACAAGGGATGGCAATTAAAGCAATGTGTCACATTGCCTAGATGATATGCAGACACCCAGGGTTGAATAAAGAGGCCTAAGTAGACTCACAGAAACGTGGTGTCTAACAGAGTCTGTGTTGGAAATGACTGGGGAAATGTGGTCTATTCAGTAACAGGGAGTGAGATAATTGATTATCTAGATAGAAAATTTATTGATCCCAAATTCGCACATACACAAGTATAGAGTCCAAGTGAATTAAAAAACTAAATTCCTATTTAAACTCATGGAAAGGAAGAAGACAAAAAGGCTTTTCTATCATAGAAAAAACTTGATAAATTTGACCTTTAAATTTCAAAATTTCTAAATAACAACAAAACTTTCTTTTTTTTTTTTTTTTGAGACAGAGCCTCCAGCTGTCACCCTGGATAGAGTGCCATGAAATCACAGCTCACAGCAACCTCCAATTCCTGGGCTCAAGCGAGTCTCCTGCCTCTCCCTCCCAAGTAGCTGGGAATATAGGTGCCCACCACAACGCCCGGCCATTTTTTGGTTGCAGCCGTCATTGTTGTTTGGCGGGTCCGGGCTGGATTCGAACCTGCCAGCTCAGGTGTACGTGGCTGGCCCCTTAGCCCATTGAGCCACAGGCGCCGAGCCAAAACTTTCTAATAACCAACAAAAAAAAAGTTAAATCATAAACCATACATAATATATTATGATCCAGACTTTCTACCCAGAATAAAGACTTCCTATAAATCAATAAGAACATAAAATAAGTAAATAAATAAAAATTAAAGGTTCGCAGTTCTCAGAAGAGAAGAACCACACGGCCAGCACACAGAGACTGAACTTCACCCTGCCTGACAATGCTACGTGTAGGCGGGCGGCGGAGGAGCCGTAGGAGCCGGAGCTCCCAGGCTCTGGTGTCAAATAGCTGCAGACGGCCTGAGAAACCGTTTGCCAGTATGTAATGAAGAGGTACATGCCTGACAGCCTGGTAACCTTCAGTCCCACTTGTGGAAACTTTCTCATGTGTAAACAAAAATACCACCAAAAAATTAGAAAAAAGTAAATAGCCATCTTCAGTAAAACAGGCAAATAAACTTCAGCAGGTGGCCAGAATGGAAGGCTACAGGAAAGACTCCTCTACGTGGAGTGGCAGGGTGAACCTCAGAACAAGCGGGATGAGGAAAGATGGCTCCAGATATTAGGTAACAGCACCGTTTATTTTAAGTTTAAAAACACCCACACATTTACTTCTTTTCTGAATCTTTAAACTATTTCAAAAAGTAAGCCTCTGGGTGGGGGACTTGTGCTGCATCATACAAATGTTTCTGATCTCAGCTGCACTTCCAGTCCCTCTCCTTCTTCTGGTGGCCAGGGTGATGTCATGTCGAAGAATAAGAGAAGTCCCGTGTCACTGCCAGGAGACTTGTCCTCCTCTGGGGAAGGTTCAGCTCTTCCGCCAGACATCACTACCTCCTCCCCTCCCCTGACCCCTAGTTCACAGGCATCCATCTCGTGTGCAGAGTCAGCTCTTTCTCTTTAAACCCATGGTACAAAAATCCCGCCTCCGCCTGTCAGTCCTGTGTCTCACTGACCAGCCCAGCCCATATCTGTACAAGATCAGCCCCAACACACAGCCAAAATTTCTTCTTTGATCCACAAGATGCATACTCCAATTCCTTTAGCGTCTTTGCCTCCTTCCAGAGTAAGCTTCTTTTCCCTCAGACTTAGGGCCTGCCTGCTGCAGCCCGTCCCACTGTTCTTGCCACCTGTCACCTATCACCCCCTGGCAGAATCTCACCATGGGGCTTTCTGCCTCCGTTTCTCCCAGGGGTCTGCTTCACTGCTTGGATATTCTCCTCTTCTCTCTTCCCCTAGTATCAAGTATCACACCTTCCATTTACTTTTCTTCTTTTTTGTTTGGCGACAGAGTCTCGCTGTGTCACCCAGTCTAGGGTGCAGTGGCCTAATCATAGCTCACAGCAACCTCAAACTCCAGGGTCCAAGTGATCCTCCTGCCTTGGTGTCCCAGTGCTAGGACTACAGCACCTGCCACCATGCCCAGCACATTTATCTGGATTTCCGCCAAGGCTTCCAGCAGAAATAATACCTTACCCCCACAGGACTCCTGAGCCCCTCTGTGGCCCCATGAAGAGAACCAGCCCTTCTCTCCCCTAAGGGGATTTCCAGGGCACCCCATAGTTGTTCCTGGTAAGACTGAAACATTCCAGGCTCTTGAAAGGCCTCATTTAGCCCCAGCACCCTGAGTTCAGAAGTATCCCCTGGTAACCCCCTAGAAGTCCCACCCTGAAAGGAGAGAGTTCCCAGCCTCATGGTGCCATTGGCTAAAATCTTACCTAAACCACAGCCCTGTATTTCTCATGGAGAAACTCCATATACCTCCCTAAGGACACAGCCTGCTCAACAGAAACCACAGGCAGGGTATTTAAAACCAAGTATGGGGTCTACAGCTTCGGTGTATGCTGAAAGTCCTTGGGTAAACGTCTCTTTTAGAATGGTGTAAATCTCCTCATGATTGGATATGAGTGAAGCAGCTTCAAGGACAAGACCAAATTTGGAGGGTTCTGCACACAGAAGTTCTCATACCTCCCAACAGGATGCGTCCCTCTTTACAGCACAGCCTGACAGCCACACGGGAGCCTCTGCCCCATCCACAGAAGGGTCAGTGAGCCTTAGAACCATGTCACTGCTCTGGCTTCTTGGGGCTGCCCCAACATGAGTACCATAAGCTGGGCAGCTTACAGTCACAGATATTTATTCTCTCTCCATTCTGGAGAGCAGATGGCCTGTTCCTCTGAAGTCACCAGGGGAGAATGTGTCCCAGGCCTCTCTTAGGGCCGGGTGGTCACCAGCAATCCCCAGAGCCCAGTGTCCTGCAGCCCCATTACTCCAACCTGTGTCTCCATGTCAGGTGACCTTCTCTCTGTCTCTGTTTTCAAACAGTGGGGACTGGGGTGATGCCACAGTCACCAGGAATGTTGGAGACTGCCAGCAGGCTGCCTGGAGCTGGGGGTGGGGGGCACAAGATTTCCCTCCGTCTTTGGGGAAGGTCCCTGCTGGGGCTTGGATTACATACTTCTGGCCTCCAGAACCCTAGGACAATGTATTTGTTTATTTGTTGTAAGCCGCCCGGGCCACGACACCCAGAAAACCAATACTTATGGGGATAATGACAGCTACCTCGGAAAATCCCTATGGCTGGCAGCGGAGCAGTTCCACTGAGCACAGCTAAAACCCCCGGTGTTACATAAAACACAGACGTAAGAAGACTGTGGGAGGTGGGGAGGGGGCCAGGGGCCTGGGGACCTGAACAGGGGCATGTTTAATTTTTATTTATTTTTTCCTTGTTGTATCCCAGACCTGGTGCTGAGGAAGCCAGCAACCCAGAAACACCATTGCACACAGATGATAAAACCCCCCTCAAAAGTCACTCTACAGCCAGACTGTCAGGAAAGGGGGACCTGACATAGAAAGAAAGCTTCAGACAACAGTCCTCCACTCCAGCCAGCCATGAAGACAAGAGGCCCCTTCTGGTCGTCCTGGGAGCAGCCAGCGTGTACCTCACCTCCCAAGCTTCCACCCTCCCTGGCGGTATCCAGGTGCCCCAAATCCGGCACACCTGTGCCCACCTGGGATGTGTCCCAGAGGCTGAGCAGAGAGCTGGGATTTGCCCCTCTGCCAGACAGAATGAGGGAGTGGCCACCTGACCAGCAGCACAGGGACACCCCTGTGGCTGTCGGTGAAGGCGGGGGTGGGGGCAGATTCTGGATTTCAACCTACTCAGTAGTAATGAGGTGGTGGGAGGGGCTGAGACGGAAACCAAATCAATACCCAGAGCCCCACAAGGTAACGTGCAAAGGCACAGGGCCCAGCAAGCAGAAAGCCATTTGTCCCACCAGGACCAGGGAAATCTCAGTGAGAATGAAGAAAACTATGACAGGTACAGACACCTGGAGGACAGGTGTAGGAACCACCGAAAAGTCGTCTCAGCAAAGAGACAGAGATACAAAGAAGAACCAAATGGAAACTTCAGAACTAAAAAGTGCAACACAGGGCGGTGCCCATAGCTCAACAATTAGGGCACCGGCCACATACACAGGAGCTGGCGCGTTCCAACCCAGCCCAGGCCAGCTAAACAACAACGATAACTGCAACAATAATATAGCCAGGCGTTGTGATGGGCACCTGTAGTCCCAGCTACTCGGGAAGGTGAGGCAAAAGAATCACTTAAGCCCAAGAGTTGGAGGTTGCTGTGAGCTGTGACACCATGGCACTCTACCAAGGGTGACATAGTAAGACTGTCTCAAAAAATAAAAAAAAAAGAAAAAAGAAGACAAGTGTAACACGGGCAGTCCCCAGGTTACAAACCAGACAGGTTCTGTAGGTTTGTGCTTAAGTTGGATTTGTGCGTGAGTTCGAACAGGTACCTTTACCTATTACCTGTAATAGCCTCCATTCCGAAGTGGGAGTGAAACATAAACCAGATGTTTGTAACTTGGGCCCTGCCTGTGACCGAAATTAAAAACTCAGTTTAGGAACTCAGTAGAAGAATGGAAGGAGCAGGGATAGAGGTGAACCTGAAGCTACCCGGCTGAAAAACAGAAAACACCCTGGGAAAAAAGAGCCTCAGGTTCTGCAGGATGCCTCCCTGTTAGCAGAGATCTGGGAGCAGAGGAGAAGGGCACAGGGCAGGAAAAGTGGTTAAAAAGAAAATACTGGCTGCAAACATCCCTAATTTGGCAAAAATATAAATCTACACACACTCACTCAATCCAAGGAAATCCAAGACACATCATGATGAGACTTCTGAAAACTTAGGACAAGGGGAAAATGTTGAGATCACTGAGACAAAAATGACTATTTATGAGAGAAAAACAATTAAAATAACAGCAGAATTCTCATCAGAAACCAAGATGGCCAGAAGGAAGTGGAACAACATTTTTTAAGTGCTGAGAAGAAAGAATCCAGAATCTCGGGCGGCGCCTGTGGCTCAGTGAGTAGGGCACCGGTGCCATATACCGAAGGTGTCAGGTTCAAACCCAGCCTTGGCCGAACTGCAAAAAACAGAAAAACAGCCGGGCGTTGTGGCGGGCGCCTGTAGTCCAGCTACTCGGGAGGCTGAGGCAAGAGAAACGCGTAAGCCCGTGAGCTGTGTGATGCCACGGCACTCTATTGAGGGTGATAAAGTGAGACTCTGTCTCTACAAAAAAAAATGAATCCAGAATCTCAGACCCAGTGAAAACATCCTTCAGGAACAAAAGGGAAAGCAAAGCAAACTCAGAGTACAGAAAATAGAAGAGTTTGTCATGTCCAGTCTCTAAACAGAAAAAGACGTTTTTTAATAAAAGGAATCTTGGAATGCCCATAAGGAAGAAAGATTACGGTAACCAAAAATATGCATAAGTACAATAGACTTCCCTGGTCCTCTTGAGTTTTCTGAGCTATATTCAATGATTGAAGCAAAATTTATAACACAGTCTGAGATGGTTCTATAAATTTAAAGAAAATACCCAGAGATGGAGAAGAGGATATTAATAAAAAGTCAATCTACCATGAAGGCACATGTGTATATACAGCAAACCAAAGATTTGCAAAACATGGGAAACCAAACCTTGGAGAACTGAAAGGAGAAATAGATAAATCCACAATTGTGCCACCCATCGTGGCTCTCACTGGAGGTCCAGCCTCTGGAAGCTGAGCCAGGAGGGTCCTTGGAGTCCAGGAATTTGAGGCCAGGCTGAGCAACATAGTGAGACTCTGTCTCTATTAAAAAAAAAACAAAAAACTACAATTATAGTTGCAGACTTCATTGCCCTTCTTTCAATAATTGATAGGACAATTAGACAGAAAATAAGCAAGGATATAATAAAGGAACTCAATAACACCTTTAATCAATAGGCCCTAACCAGCATTTATAGAACGACAGCAGAATGCACATTCTCTTGAAGTGTCCGTGAGACATATCCAGAGATAGACCTGGACCATCAAAGAAGCCTCAATAATTTCAAAGAACTGAGATCATACCAGGTACATATTTTTGACCACCAGTAGAATCAAACTAGAAATAAAAATAATAATAATAATAATAGTAGGAAAAATCTCTAGGCACTTGGAAACTAAATAACACACTTCTAAATAACCCATGGGTCAAGCAGAAAGTCTCAAAGGAAATTTCAAAAGACATTGAATTAAATGAAAATGAAAAATAACATATCAAAAATTGTGGGACACAGCTATCATCACTCGGCTAAGAGGGAATTTATAGCACTAAATGCATATTTCCAAAAAGAGAAAAGTCTGAAATAACTATCACAATTCAGTCAATATAAAATATATACTTAGTATAGCCCTATGACTATCAAGGAAATTGAATCCACAGTTTTAAAATACCCTCCCAATCTCAAGGCCCAGATGATTTCATTGTTTAATCATGCCACACATTTAAAGTATATTTAACACACCCATTCTACACAACATCTCCTGAAAAATAGAAGAAAAGGGAATACTTCACAATTCATTTTATACAGATATTACTCTAATATAAAATCAGACAAAAATAATACCAAAAAACCCCACACACTAGAAGCCAATATTCTTAATGAATGTATATGCAAAAGTCCTAACAACATATTAGTAAATAGAATTTAGTAATATATAAAAGAATTTTACCCTGTGGCCAAATGGAGTTTATTTTAGGAGTGCAAGTCTCATTCAATATTTGAAAATCAATCAATGTATTTCACTATATTAATAGGATGAAAAAGAAATATCATACAATGACATCAATGGATGCAGAAAACGTTTGACAAAATTCAACGCCTATACATAATTTTTAGAAAATATCAGAAATAGGAATAGCAAGGAACTTTCTCTAGTTGATAAAAGTCATCTATAAAAATTCCACATTTGGGTGGCACCTGTGGCTCAAAGGAGTAGGGTGCCAGCCACATATGCTGGAGTTGGCAGGTTCAAACCCAGCCCTGGCCAAAAACTGCAAAAAAAAAAATCCCACAGTTTATGGCTTGGTGCCTGTGGCTCAAGCGGCTAAGGCGCCAGCCACATATACCTGAGCTGATGGGTTCGAGTCCAGCCCGGACCCACCAAACAACAATGACGGCTGCAACCATAAAATAGCCAGGTGTTGTGGTGAGCGCCTGTAGTGTCAGCCAATTGGGAGGCTGAGGCAAGAAAATCAATCGCTTAAGCCCAAGAGTTTGAGGTTGCTGTGAGCTGTGACGCCACAGCACTCTACCAAAGGCAACTCTATCTCAAAAAAAAAAAAAAAGAAAGAAAGAAGAGAGAGAGAGAGAGAGAAGGAAGGAAGGAAGGAAGGAGAGAAATGGGACCATAGTGGTTAGGTGGGATCAGTCATCTGGGGACAGAGCCACTCTTCCTAAGTGACAGAACTGTGTCTAAGGTAGCCAAGGGAAAGGAGAACTTGTTTCTTGGGTGGCCTCCCAGCACTGCTGTTCCTCCTCTGTCAGGGCTCCCGGAGCAACAGCATCCCCGGCTCTGGGGCCCTGCATGGTGTTTCCTGGGCTCACCACATCTACGCTGTGTTTGCTTTTATCTTCAGCATCTTGCCAGTGACCTGCGCATATATGGAATTAATACATATTTGTTGAAATGAATTAACACTGCTTCAATATTGATTTTGCCTCTCAAACATTTAATTAAATTTATGTCCATAACTATATAATGATGGTGCAGATTACAAACTTAGTCAGGCACCAGGTCAGCTTCCTAGAATGTCTCTTAATTTCTGCAAAAGCAAAGCTGCAAATAATTCTTCTTGCTGACCTGAGCGCTCCTACACTGATGCATCCATTTGGCATTTTGAATTGAAAGCAAGGCAGTGTTATTGCTTCCCTCCCTGTGATTCCCTCTAATGGTCATGTGCAGTGGGATTGGGTTTAACTGTCCTTGAGGTCTCCTAGAGGGAGGCTAACAAAATTTTGATATTCAAACTTGTACTTAGTGACACATGCGGCATCTTGAGCAAGAAAATGATTTACCTCCTCAAAGTCCATCATTTCCCCCTCCAAGCAAGTTAACTATGCCAATACTGTTTGGCATAGTTTTAAGTAATATTGCCCTTAAAAGTACCATACTTCCTACGCAGAGTGCAGCCTCCCCACTTTCTCTCTTTTTTCTCCTTTGCTTGCCTCCGAGTCAACTATGAGAAATGATTCTGACTCATAAAATTGATCTATTTACAAACCAAAGGGAGGTTCTAGCCCCTCCTGAAGTGTCTGCTGTCGGTTTCCACAGTTTTGGGATTGGACTTAAATTCCTTGACATCATTTTCAGGCAACCTGCCATTGTGCCCACATGCACCTCAGACCCATGCAAATCAAGGCCTGGGCTTCCTGGCTATTTTCACTCTAACACAGAATATAAATGTGGATGTTAGACCTAAGCCCTTAGCAAAGCAGAAAGATATCTAAATCTCAAAAAGAGATTTAGCGGAAACAATGGTAAATCAACGATCCAAAAAAGATCTATGTTCCGTCATTCCTAAGATGTAATTCTATGCTTCTTTCCTGGGTTAAATTTTAACTTATCTTTATCATGTGTTCTGTTTGAATACAATTTGAAGGATTAGACCTAATGCAATGCCATTTGACAGTCCCAGCTTTTACAGACCCGCTTGTCCCGCAGTCCCGTTGGGGACGTTTCAAAGCACAGTCACCCTAGAGACAGCAGAGGGCGCTACAGGCAAATAGCAAAGCGAGACGCAGACCGGGCGCGGGCGCGGCGCTCAGCACCGCCCCGGGGAACTGTCCTCGCAGCTCCGCGAGTGCTAGCTTTAGGTTCAGGTTCTCCATGTTCAGAGCGCTACAGTTCTTCCCTTCGGTGGACTCCAACCACAGGCCCCCATTTAAACTTAAGTTAGTAAGAAGGAAATAGAAAGTGAATCCAGCCCTAACCTGCACCAGTAGACGCGGGGACAGCACGGACCGGAACGTTCCCGTCCCCTCGGGGATTTCTACCACTGTCCAAGTCTCAGTTTGTATCCCATGTTCCAGCTGAAGGGAATTAGGCTACGCCGCCCCTGTGTGCTGCTTTGGCGTGAACATCAGTTTGAGTTGGGAGGAAACGAGGAAAACCAGAGGAAGGAAGGGCCCTCGGCCCCGGCTCCGCCCTGCCTGGGAGCAGAGCGCGTCGCTCCGTCGGAGCTCGGGTCGCGGGCCGCCCTCCAGGGCACAGCACCGGGGGAGGAGGCGTAAAATAAGCCATCAGCTGGCCTCTGTCCTGTTAGTGTCCCCACGTAGTTACTTTCACCACCTCTAGGTGCCCAGACTTCTATCCTCTATCTTGTCACTTCTCCAAAACGTGTCACCCTTTGTTAAAATGGTATATGATCCCTCCCCCAACATTTAACTGCCTCTTTGGGTTTTCACTTTTTCCTGCAAAGGTCTCTATGCACATTAACAAATTAAAATATTAACATCAAATAAAATTCACATCCCTTTTCTCCTGTTAATCTTTTATCAGTGTAAATCACAGGCCCCAGCCAAAGGACCTAAAAGTGTAAAGAAAAAGATGTTTTTCATGCCCTACACAATCCACGAAGAACGACCGAGAAATGGGGACAAGTCCAGCAGGGAGGCTGGACGCCTGAGGTTGGTGGAGCCTGCGTGTCTGGATATGGACGATGACCACTGGAAATCACCTGGCTTCCAGGAAGGTGAAGTCACCTACCCACCCTTCCTGTGGATTTCTCTAGTTTGAAGAAAAACTTCCCTTAAAAAAGAGGGGCCCGGGTGTAGTGGCTCATGCCTGTAATCCTAGCACTCTGGGAGGCCAAGGCAGGTGGATTGCTTGAGCTCAGGAGTTTAAGAACAGCCTGAGCAGGAATGAGACCCCATCTCCACTAAAACTAGAAAGAGTTAGCCAGGTGTGGTGGTGTCCATTTGTAGTCCATGGATGCTGAGGCAAGGGGATCACTCAAGCCTTGGAGTTTGAGTTTCCTGTGAGTTATGAGAATGCCCTGGCACTCTCACCTGGGTGACAGAGTGAGACTCTGTCTAGGAAAAGAAAAAAAAAAGATAGTTACTGGGAGATATTTGTCTTTATGTCATTTTGAACTTGTTATATACAAATTATAGATTATTGAGACTCCCCAAGCACACCACTGTTCATATAGGGAACTTCAAAACAATATTTTAAAACTCGCAGGCTAAATAAAACTTATATGTAAGTAGACATATTACTATATCAAACATATGTTTCTAGAGCAATAGAAACATTAAAGTTTTTCTAATTCAAATATTTCATTCTTTGTTGATGAAAGACTCCATGATCTAAAAAGTTTAAGTGACCCTCTCAAGTTCTCAAAGCTGAGGAATTAGAACTTTCAATCCAAATTCAACCTAGTGCTTCTTCATGTTATGGCTGCATGAGAGGCTCTTACTGAAAAGGTGGGCCTTCTGCATTCTTTGGTGGAGGCTTGAGCTATCAGGATGAGCCTGTCACTCCACAGTTGGTGGTTGATAAGTAACGTAGAAGTGTGTGTGCACGTGTGTGCATGTGTGCTTGTATGTGTGTGCACACGTACACTTTGGTACATGCAGGGAGGGTAAATGGAGAAATCCGTCTCTATCCGAAGGTAAGTTTTATGTGGGAGGAAATGAACAACACACTGGACAAAGTGTTGCTGCCCCGCCAGCTTCATCTGCCCGCAGCCCAAGAAGAAGCCAATACCCAGAGACAGCAGGGTTTACAGCAAAGAAAGAGTTTAGTCTATATAGCACTAACCAGGGAGATGGGAGAAATTTCTCAAATCTACCTGGCCAAGACTTGGGGAGACAGGGTTTGTAAGGATAGTTTGACAGGCAGCGGATTATGTAACTAGGTTTGCTAATTGGCTAAGTTTGGGGCAAAAGAACAGGGGTCTGGAAGTCAGCTTCTTGTTTTGCTTCAGCTCCTGGGCTCATGATCCCAGTCGAGTTGGTTTCTGGGTCTGGGCTGCTGGTCTGGGCAGGTCAGCCAGTCCACTGGAATGGGGCAGAAGTTATCTTAGAAACTCCCTTGAGGGTTCCAAAAGGTGATGTAATCTATGGGGAAAAGCTAAGAATCTCGACAACTGTGGCTATGTGGAAAAAGTTAATCTTTACAATCACCAGCTGGAGGCACACTGGACACTGACTATTATCGATCATATGAGGAGGGGCTGGCGGCTGATTATCATCACTGTTTTAGGTAAGCCTGTTCCTTTGCAGAGTTTAGGGGCCTTTACTCTAGTTCTCAGCTTGAACCCCTTACCAGTTTGCAAGGATGGCTTCAACACCACCACATGTGAATGTGACGAACATCGGAGGAGCCGAATCATTTGAGATTTTGACAGTTTGTTCCCCAGCCCCATCACAGGACAGAGGGAGCAGAGGATACAATGAAATTGCAGGGGAAGCTCAGGATCCATGGGGGGCTCTGCCTGGGCCCCCAACCATCCCCCCTGTTGGCACTGCCTTGGATGGCTGAGAAGAGAAGTGTTCCAGCAGATTAATCACAGCATTGACCCTTTAATTGATTATTTTAAGGAAGCTGAATCATAGCAATCCCTTAGAAAACAGATGACAATTTTGGTGTGTAATGATATGTACTTTTGTGCCTCTGCATTTCTGAAAAGCCCCCCAGAGAAAATAAAGCTAGCCAAGTCTGACTGGTTTTTCCTTAAGTCTGAAAACTAATGATGTGCCTGATCCTAGGGAATAAATTTCTTTTCTCTCTGGCTATATCCCTTAATCATATTCCTCCTCAATGTACAGCTAAAAATAATGTGTCAGGTGTTCCCAGGGAGAAAGCCCTGCCTCCCAGCTCCCTGTGGCTGGAAAGGCAGCTACTCTCACCCAAGTAATTAACAGGAGGACAAACTGTTTGCTGTCATGTTAATTCTGGGCCCTTTGCACCCTCCCGATGTACAGTCTCTTTTCTTCAGACCTTCCTTTTAACACTGCAAAATTAAAGATATCTCTAACTTTGAATATTTTTCAACTTTTGTGGGTGAATACCAAAAAACACACTTAGAGGTCCTCTGCAGGATAGCAGAAGAGTAAAGATCTTCGCCCCAACTATTCTTTCATGGGTCCGTTCCCTCACCTGGCCTGACGCAGACTGACAGGGAGGGCTGCCTCAAAGGAAATAAAAACTCAGGTGTGGGAGGGATTTCTCTAGTGCTATATAGGCACCTACAGGATACATGCAATGTCTGAAATATTTGTGCTCTGGCCCTCAACAAGGGTTTGCAGGGTGGGAGGCTGGTAGATGGGTGAGAGAGGGTATGGGGAAGGTTGGCCCTGGGGCTAGGGTCTTTCCAGTAGGAAGGATCATTGCCCCAAATTGGAGCACAGGGGTGTGTGAGCAAGTGTCCAGGCAAGACAGAGGCAGTGTCACACTGTGCAGGCCTTTGGTTCTTAACATTTGCATCTTGTCCCAAGGGTGGTGACAGTTGTAGAGGTGAGTGGGGGTCTTACCCAGTATCAATTCCTCTTGTTTTCCTTTCTAGCAGACTTTGATTTAGTTTGGAGTGGGAATGCACAGCAACAATGCTGTATTGCCCAGACTCCCTTATGGTAAGGACACTGGAGAATACATTTTTTTTTTCTTGAGACAGAATCTCACTATGTTGTTCTCAGTAGAGCGCCGTAGCACCACAGCTCACAGCAACCTCAAACTCTTGGATTTAAGTGGTTCTCTTGCCTCAGCTTCCCGAGTAGCTGGGACTACAGGTACCTGCCACAACGTCTGGCTATTTTTTGTTATTGTTGTTGTAGTTGTCATTGTTGTTTAGCAGGCCCGGGCCAGGTTCAAACTCACCAGCCCTGGTGTATGTGGCCAGCGCCCTAACCACTGAGCTATGGTCACCGAGCCCAGAGAATACATTTCTGTATCAGGAGATGAGCAGAGGGCATCTGGGGTGTGACAGGAAGGGACAGAAGAGCAGACTGCAGAGCAGGAAGGCTGGCATCTGTTGGGTTGTAGGGATTGCAATTCAGGAGGCACAGAAAGGCCACACTGTGTTCCAAAAAGAGGAAGGGGAGCAGGGATTTTTAAAAGGAAGCTAAGGGGGGTTATACAAGTTGTTTCGCAAGAATTATCATTGATGGAGGCTGGAGGAGTGGGGTGTGAGCACAGGCACGCCCCCAGGTTGTGTGCAAGGTGACTGCAGCCCTCTGCAGCGGATCAGTGGAGAGTGGATGATTGCATCTGTGATTTGTAGCCCAGAAGGACAGGGTTTTAGGCTTCACCCAGGCTCAGGAGGCAGGCGGGGAGGGGCCGGGGACTGAAGCTGGTGTCTCACTGTTTACAGAATAGACCCACCTCCACCGGCCTGTCAGTGGTAGGTTTTGCAGGCCTACAGTGGGGGTGTTGGTTTGTGGGGAGCAGCCCTCTCTCCTGCCTCAGCAGGGCCCCTGCCTCTTTGGCCATCCTGCCTTCTGGGCCCCTGGGCTGGGTCCCTGGGTCTGGCATCTCCCTCCACTGCTCCCTCATGAACAGCCCTTCCCTTAAGCCACCCACTGCTCCAGGCAGGCAGGTCCAGGGTCTTCTGACAGAAATATGTGTGCTCAAGAATCAAGAATGCCATGTACACTTTAACGCCTCCCTAAGCACAGCGCTCCCATAAACCCAGCTGCTCTGTCTTCACAGCTATTGTAATAAGAGTTAATAATTCTTTTTTTGTTATTTTAAAAAGGACCCTTGGGGTGGCACCTGTGGCTCAAAGGAGTAGGGTGCCGGCCCCATGTGCCGGAGATGGTGGGTTCAAACCCAGCCCTGGCCAAAACCCGCAAAAAATAAATAAATAAATAAAATAAAAAGAACTCTTGTCTTGGTCATCTGTGCACAGGCATGGGCGTGGGGTGAACAGAAACTGGTTCCAATAATTAGCACCATTTTCCTTTCCCCATGTGTTCAGAGCTTTTTAATTTCATGTGAGCTGTGGTCACCAGTCACCTCATTCTTTATGCAAAGAGGTGAAGTATAAATCAGAAGAAAAAAAGGCATTACTATTCACCCGGGGATCCCCCCCAGAACTGGGGACCCGGGCACCAGGACTGGACCAGTGCTGGCCACAGGACTCTCCAGGTGACGGAGGGCTCAGCAGCCAAGTGGTCCAGGCCTAGGGCCTCTCACCCATATCACTGATGTGACTGAAGCTGATTTAATCTTAACTGCATTTAACTTAAATGTAAACAGCCACAGGTGACCAGCAGACCCCTGTTAGGCAGTGCAGGTTTGGAAAGAAAGAATCAGCTGCTCAGGGAGCTCACCTCAGAAATCCCGCCCCAGTATGTCACAGCAAACGCCTCACCTGACGGGAGCGTGCCCAGATCCGGTCCCTCAGGTTACCCTCACACTGTGTGTGTGACATAAACGCATATATGTGAATGTGCTTACCTGTTTACTTAAAATTATAGTAACCTTTTTGAAATAATAAGCTATCTGAGAATTGCCTTCAAATACTTCAGCCAGGGTGTGGGAGTGGGGGGTGTGGAGCTTGTCGGACGGAGGAAACAGGAAGGGGAAAGCGTGACCATGGTTAAAGCTGGTCCCAGGTCCATGCAATCCAATATACAATTTCCTCTACTTTGGTATATTTGGAGTATTTTCAAAATTAAATTTTTTTTGTTGTTTATTTTGTTTTTTTTTTTTTTTTTGTTTTGAGGCAGAATCTCACTTTGTTGTCCTGGGTAGAGTGATACAGCATCATAGCTCACAGCAACCTCAAACTCTTAAACTCAAGCAATCCTCTTGCCTCAGTTTTTCTATTTTTAGTAGAGATGGGGTCTCTCTTCCTTAGGGTGGTCTCAAGCTATCCACCCACCTCTGCCTCCCAGAGTGCTGAGATCATAGGTGTGAGCCACTTCAATTTTTTTTTGAAAAAATTACCTTATTTTAATGAAAGTCTATAGGTTGAGGGAGCCATGGAAGCTGTGGTAGTGCTGGACTCCTCCAGTGGGAAGGCTCTCAGGGCACTGGGCAGGAGCTGTGCCTCTGAGCGTGGCTGCCCCTCACACTGCCTGAGCAGGCACAAAACCTGCCTCTTCTCTGTCCGGCGCCGCTGTGTTCACACACTGCGCCTTCCAGCTTCTCCTCCCAGGCAGGCAGGAGCCAGGCCTAGCAATGGGTGAGTCAGGTGCACCTGTAGGTCACACTGCCTCCTCCCTGGCCCTTGCCCCCAGGGAGCCCCTGAGCTGAGAAGCAACCGAGCCCAGGCCCAGGGCAGAGTGCACTTGCAGATCGGGGAGGGAGAAGCCTCCCACCCACGAGACCCTTCGCACTGCCCAATGACAGGTGGGTCAGCTGTCACATGCCTTCCCCTTGACCTCTTGTCCTTGAGTAACTGTCCCTTTGCCTGGGGGCACCAGAAGAAAGGAGCCTAATGACAGAAACAGGGAGAGGTGAGAGTGCAAAGGCTGCAGTTGGCTGAGAAGACCTCATACACAATGCTGATCTCTGGGGCTTTTTCCAAGAGCAGGAGCTATTAGAGGTGTCATTCCTGTGTTTGGGTTTCAGAAAAGTCTCAGGAGCCATCAATATTCTGCTGCAAAGGGAAGAGCCAGAGGTTCTCTGGCAGCAGCAGAGGCAGAGTGTGAGACAAGACGAGAACTTGGACTCTGAGCCAGAAAGGCCTGAGGAGCAGGCTCCTTTAGAGGACTCAGAGGTCAAGTTTTCTGCTTTCTAGCTGAGTATTCCAGCAGATTTGGATTGATATATATCCAAAATTAGGAACACGGGAGAATCGAGCTTGTGATAATGCCTTGACAATAAACAAAAACGAGGTGAAGGGGTAAAACTCATGGAAAAAAATTCAGTGAATAAGTTAGTGTGTCACAAGGTCAACTGTTAAAAATTAAACTGTGGGCTCGGTGCCTGTGGCTCAAAGGGCTAAGGCGCCAGTCACGTACACCTGAGCTGGCGGGTTCGAATCCAGCCCGGGCCCGCCAAATGACGATGGCTGCAACCAAAAAATGGCCGGGTGTTGTGGCGGGCTCCTGTAGTCCCAGCTACTTGGGAGGCGGAGGCAGGAGACTTGCTTGAGCCCAGGAATTGCAGGTTGCTGTGAGCTGTGATGCCACAGCACTCTATCCAGGGTGACAG
>CAUYRH010046255.1:0-10478 GCA_963574655.1 Perodicticus potto
GCTTCTTTTTGGAGGATCTATCCAACACTGCTAAAGGAGTATTAAAATCTCCAACTACTATGGAGCTGGAGGAAATCAAGTTACTCATGTCTATTAGAGTTTTTCTTATAAATTGAGACACATTCTGGTTGGGTGCATAAATAGTAATAATTGAAATCTCATCATATTGAGTAGTACCTTTAACAAATATGAAATGACCATCTTTATCCTTCCTTCTTTTGGTTGGTTTAAAGCCTATTGTATCTGCAAATAAGATTGCAACACCTGCTTTTTTCTGTTTTCCATTTGCCTGGAATATAGATGACCATCCCTTCACCTTGAGTCTAAATTTATCTTTTAAGGTAAGTTGAAATTCGTATATGCAGCAAATATCTGGCCTGAGTTTTTGTATCCGATCAGCCAACCTATGCCTCTTTAGAGGACAATTTAAACCATTCACATTAATTGAAAATAATGATAAATCTTTAGAAATTCTACTGGACATTTTTAATCCTTTCATCACTGTGGAAGTTGAAATTTGATAAAAAGTTTCTGAGTGAGTTTACTTTTGTGGTCTAGGATTACGCTGGTCATTATGGAGGATAGGTCTGAAAATATCCTGGAGAGCTGGTTTAGTTATAGCAGATTTCTGCAACATGTGGATGTTATTAAAGTATTTAATTTCTCCATCATAAATGAAACTCAGTTTAGCTGGGTACAGGATCCTGGGTCAAAAGTTCTTTTGTTTTAGGAGATTAAAAGTCGATGACCATTCTCTTCTAGCTTGAAAGGTTTGATCAGAGAGATCTGCAGTTATTCTAATATTCTTCCTCTTGTAGGTAATGGATTTCTTATGTCTGCTGCTTTCAGAATTTTCTCCTTCACATTAACTTTAGTGAAGTTAATTATGATGTGCCTGGGAGATGTCTTATTTGGGTTGAGTCATTTTGGGGTCCTGAAACTGTCTGCTATCTGAAAATCAAAATCTCTTGGCATGTCTGGAAAGTTCTCTTTCATAATCTCATAAGGAAGAGACTCTGTGCCTTGTGACACCACTTCATCATTTTCAGGTATCCCTATAAGGTGAATATTCGTTTTCTTCATGTTATCCCAGAGCTGTCTGAGAAAATGATCTGTTTTTGCCTTCCATGTCTCTTCCTCTTTGGAAGTTTGGGAGCGTTCGGAAGCTCTGTCTTCCATGTCAGAAATCCTTTCTTCTGCTTTCTCCATTCTGTTACTGAGGGATTCTACTGTATTTCTCAGATCTTTGAGGGCTGCAACTTTTTATCTCAATGTGCCAAAATCTTTGGTCATTTTGTCTTTGCATTTGTTGAATTTTTGAGACATCTTTTGGGTCATCTTTTGGATTACTGCTTGAAATTCTAATTCCATCTTTTCCTCCATTCCACTGATCTTATTTGCTATTGAGACTCTGAATTAGATTTCTGACATCTCTGCGATTTGTTTATGCAAGGGATCTTGTGCTGTATCTACCTTGTCGTTCCTTGGGGGAGTTGATCTGCTCTGATTATTCATATTGCCAGAGTTTTTCTGTTGATTCCACCTCATGATTATTTTTCACTGTTGCCTATGACCGTCCTCAGAATTGGGGAGTTGTCTCTCCCAGATCAGACCCCGGCAGGATCACTCTGTTGTTGCTGGATCTTTGTTGAGAGTGACCCTGTGTAGCTCCTCTAGGACTGCCCGAGCCAGGGAGTTCTGGCTGCGGGATCAGCTCCATAGTGTGACATACCCAGATCAAGCAGCAGGGCTTTGATGGGGCACCTAGTGGTCTTTGCAAAGGGAGCCCGCACCTCTAGCAGTCTCTGGCTAGGAGGAGGGCACGGGTCAGGCCATCTCCTGAGTTCCTAGCCAGATGGGCAGGGCTGGTGCAGAGACAGAGAGGGTAGGGGAGGACGTGGGTTGTGTGGCTCCCAGAGTTCCTGGCCCGGGCATGTAGGCAGAGGCCTGGCATGTTCCCAGCCGAGTCCCTGGCCAGTGGCAGGTGGAGGCCCGGTGCGGGGGTCCCAGTGGAGTCCCTGGCCATGGCAGGCAGTGAGCCGAAGCCCAGCGGAGTCCCTGCCTGCTGTGAGTGGAGGGCCGAGTCCCTGCAGGCATAGATCAGAGCCATGCAGGGGTTCCAGCGGTGTCCCTGGCCAAGGCAGACCATGGGTCAAGGCCTGGCAAGGTGCCAATCGGGGCCACGCAGGGGTCCCGGCAGAGTCCCTGGCCATGGCAGGCAGTGGGCTGAGGACCGGTGGAGCACAGATTGGAGCCACACAGGAGTCCTGGGAGAGTTTCTGGCCGCAGCTGGTGGTGGGCCAAGGCCCGTCGGGGTGCCAATCGGGGCTGTGTGGGGGTCCCAGCGAAGTCCCTGGCCATGGCAGGTGGTGGGCTGAGGCCCAATGGGGCAGGGATTGGAGCCAGCAGGGTCCCAGTAGAGTCCCTGGCAGCAGCGGATACAGACCTAAGCCATGCAGGGCACAAATCAGTGCTGCGTGGAATTCCCAGCAGACTTCCTGGCCACTGCTGGTGGCGGGCCAAGGCCCAGCTGGGTGCCAATCAGGGTTGCATGGGGTTCCTGATGGAGTTCCTGGCCTCTGCTGGCAGTTGGCCAAGGCCCAGCATGGTGCCTATCGGGCATGCAGGGGTCCCGGCGGACTTCCCAGCCCCCGTGGGCAGCGGGCTGAGGCCTGGTGGGGCATGGATCCAAGTCATGTGGGGGTCCTGGTCAAGTCCCTGGCCTGAGGGCTGGTGGGGGCTCGGTGGGGCCCCAGAGTCTCTTACCTGGTGGGCTGCCTGGACTGGCAGACAGGGAGGGTGAGCGCTGCTCAAGTCCTCCTCCCTCAGTTTCAGCAGAGGTCAGGCTTCTGGTGCATCAGGTAGGGGAAGAAGGGTGTCCTGGAAGTTCAGAATGGTGGAAAACTTTAGTTCAGTTTTTGTGCCTGAAGGTTGGTTTCTTGGAGTCGCAGCTTGCCTCAGGAGAGGTCACCTGAAGTTATCACTTCTCTCTCTCTGCTGGGCTCCCAGTCTTCAGCTCAATTGGGCAGTTTCTGGAGGTTTTCTTTCTTTTTGGACAGGAGCCTCTGTCAGAAGCTGAGTTCAGTTGGCCATCTTGCCCCTCCCCTGGATAAAATGTTTTAATATTGATTAATCTATTTTAAATTTATAAAACCATTACTTATGACCATAAATAACTTTTTAAAAAATAAAACGTAATACAGTGAGAAGAAAGACATTGCTATACTTTTACACATCTCTTTAATATCAATATCTGGTTTAACAGAAGACAATTGGAAACACTATGAAACCTTATCCCTATACCCTGTTACCTGAAAATCCAATGGACTATTTTGCATTTTACACAGAGCTGTAACCTGTGAACAATTTTGTAACATAAATCATAGGTAATTTGGAAAATATTGATTCAATGATTCTTAATCACACTTGTTATTAAAATCATTGATTTAACAGAAAGTCTTTAAATATTGGCAAACTGTTCAGTTCATGAAGGTGGATACAAATCTTCCAACATCATCATTTTTACCTGAAAGCTCAGATTTCATCATTAACAACAATACTGTGACTTATTTTTCATGAAGTGGTGTGCTCATTTATTTCAAATTTGAGAGTATGTCTGCTAGATATCCAAGTCTGAAAAACTCCAGTTTGTCAATCATTCTTTCAAATAAATATAGCATTCCTGAAAAACACAGTTCAGCAGAGAGCTTGACCATATCACAAATGCTGTTCCTCAAGGTAATTATCTTTCTCAAAGCAACTAGAAGTACTTTATGCATAAATCTCATTTTATCACACAGAATGTTCAAAAGGCAGATATGCAAAGGTCAAGACTTCAGCAAATGAACAATTTTTACTACTTTATCATTTAACACGTCATCATTGCCTGGATTTGTGCAAAGGCTTCAGTTTTACCCCCAATATTTTTGTACCAAATGTCAACTCTGTGAAAAAGACAAATAACATCTTAGTATTATTGTAAAAATATTTTCTACAGATATCCAGGAGTATCTGGTCTAAGTAAATAAAATGTGAATATCAACTTTTTTCAAAAGCCATTTGAAAGCACCTCATAGGCACAGATCCCTTATTAACATGTTTTACTCAGTAAAACCCACTCCTCCTATAGATCTTTTTTTTTGTTAACAAATCCTGCCTCAGGTTTATTTGTATGAATAGCACAGAAGGACCCTAGCCCCATGCAGACAGCAGCAGCCTAGAGGTCACACCAGTCCTTTTGTCCTCATGGCAGACAGATGTCTTTTTTTTTTTTTTTTTTTTTTTTTGGTAGAGACAAGGTTTTATACTGACTCACTCCAGCTTATGCTGGTCTCGAATCTCCAAGCTCAGGAAATCCACCTGCCTCGGCCTCCCACAGTGCTGGGACTACAGGCCTGGAGCCTTCATCAGGTCCTGGGCACCTTTGGGAGCCTGAGCTAGAACTGAAGCTGGAGCTGAAGGTGAAGCTGCAGATTGGGCCTTCCTCTGATCCTTGGCCTTGGCCTTTGGCTAACAGAGCCTGAGACCTTTGGCACTGTGTCCACGAACATGCTTCTCAAATTTGGGGTGGTCAATATAGGCAAGTCGACTGAGTTTATGGCTGGCACCCTTTGGAATCTTAGTCTTAACCTCCTTAGGCTTTACAAGGGCCTTGATAGCTTCAGCACATGCACTGAAGGCCTTGGCATTGTTGGCCTGCATCTTCTTCAGGCCCTTCTTGTTGTGCTTCTTGGCAAAGCACATGTTCCTCAGGAACTTGAGATCCACCCCCTTAAGAGATTCATATCTGTGTGATCATAGTTTCTTGATGTCATTTCTGTGCCACTTTCAGGACTGGTTGTGTGTGGTGTGGTTCTTGGAATTGGCCATGTATGCACGTGACCCATGGCTGCTGAAGCACCTAGGACCAGCCCTCCTGTAGATCTTAATTATGTGAACTGACATGGGATTTTTCCAAATTTACAACTGTATCCCACCTAAAATGTCATTTTCTTGCCTAGAAAAGAAAAACCTAAAAGTAGGCAAGTGAAAAGCAGGTAACTACTGGGAGGAGCAAACATGCTCCTTCCCACCATCCCACTTGCTCTCATCCAGCCTCTAGCTCTGACAGACTTGCTAAAAATCACATGCATAAAATGTATCCCTAATTCGTCCCACCCCAGGCCAGGGATTACAGCAACCTTCAGCTGCCCTACCACAAAAGGATGCTCAAAACAGGTTTAATCCAATCTGGTGTGCCCTCAAGTGAGTCAAGTCAGTTACAAACATCCTCTGCTCTTCCTCAGTTTGGAGGGCTCCAGAGTTACCTTAGTTTTTGTGGAAGAACTGGAGAGGGAGAAACCACATCAGACCACACAGTGGCTGTAACCTTTCATCTAATCAACATGAATTTATTGAGCACCTATAGCTTGTCAGATACCAATTACTGTCACAGAGTAATATCCATGACAACTCAAGTGGAATGTCCCACCCAGGATGGAGAGTTTCTCAGGCCTATTCCAGGAGACTGGACCGTGTTCTGGGCATGAGAAACTTGTTCTCTTAAACACTGCATCCAATTCCAATCACATGGCTGGATATTGCTCCATGAGTAAGTAACACACAAACACGGAGAAACTAGTGCTGATCTTTAGAGTACTCCAAGTCACTGTATTTCTAGAGTTCTACCTAGAAAAGGTCCTAAAATCTTGAAATAATTGAAAATGTTACAACATTTAATCAAACAAAATGCCATAATATGTAGGTAAAAATTTACATGTATACTCATCAAGCTGTTCAGATAAAAAAATTCCTAAAATGCAAAAAAGGAAAACATTCACATGAAGAAAGAGACTGCTAGAAAGAGTCAAAATAACTGATTGTATAAAAATAATAACACTGATGTTTTCTGATACATATCTGGATTATATGACTAAAGAAAAGGAATTAGCCAGTTGTACCCATGTCCTGAGTGTTATCATGTCCTCTGGACTTCTGGGGTACCTGAGTACTGAGGGGATATCCAGACTTCTCCATAGGTTGGGGCAGCCCTCATCACCTCCCGAAGTGGAGCAGGTACCACTTTCCACTCCACAAAGTACAGCTGATGCACAGTTATCTGGAAGAGTAGGCTTTGCTGAAGGCTTAGAACTTAAAAAGAGAAATCAGAGTGGAACAGGAAATAAATTGAAACTCAGTATCAGATATTGCTGCTCTAATATTTCTTCAGCCCAGGGCCTAACTGGAAGCATCTCTCCTATCTCTTCTTAGCTTCAACCTGGAGAATCCTATGGTCCTATCATTCATCCTCAAGTCATGGGCCCTGACTCCTTCTCTGCCCCTGCCAAGGAAAGGCAAAACTAACAAACAAAAGACAGTTGATGTAATTTGGCGTGAGGGGCTTCCCAGGACAGAAACAACTTCTAGCCTTCTAGTGTTCTCTGGATTCTGTAGAGATAAACAAAGACCAACCAAGTTAGAAGACGCAAAAGCCATGTATTCAGAGGTTGCTCTAGCAAGGAGACGGCCACCATCACTTGGGTTAGGCAGAGACTCAGAGGCAGGCAGGCCAAGGAATGGGAAAGGTTCCTGGCGGACCAAAGGAACTGACTAGAAGATGCATACTCTGAGGTTGGTCGGGGGCACGTTTGGCTTTATCTGGTTGGTCCTAAGTTGGAAGCAAGAACAAAACCCAGGGAAGCTGCCAGTTACTAATCAAATCCTGGGCCATGTGGGGCCAACACTTATTGGAGTTACTGCAGATAATTATTGGTTTCCTGGGCTCAGTTCTTCCTGGGCAGATTGTGAGTTGGAGGTCTGTTTTCATATATGGGCTTTGTCTATTTGTTTTTTTGTTTTTTGTTTTGGGGGGGGTTGATAATTGTGCAGAAGTATGGTTTATAATGTAATTTTGGGTTTTTTCCTTTTGTTAAGTCATATACACATAGATCATGAATACATTTATGCATTTGTGGGGTACAGTGTGTTGATTTTTTATACCATTTGGAATGCTTACATCAAACTAATTATATAGCTTTTGCCTCATTCACTTAATTATTGTGTTAAGACATTTATGTTCCTGCTCGGCGCCTGTGGCTCAATGGGCAAAGGCGCCAGCCACATACACCTGAGCTGGCGGGTTCGAATCCAGCCCGGGCCCGCCAAACAACAATGATGGCTGCAATCAAGAAATGGCCAGGCGTTGTGGCGGGCGCCTGCAGTCCCAGCTACTTGGGAGGCAGAGGCAGGAGACTCACTTGAGCCCAGGAATTGGAGGTTGCTGTGAGCTGTGATGCCACGGCACTCTATCCAGGGTGACAGCTTGAGGCTCTGTCTCAAAAAAACAAAAATGTTGTTGAACTATATTGATCTTAAATTATAAACTGCAATAAAGTAAAATGCTTCTTTCAATAGCTATTTTAAATATCTGTTTCTTTTTTACGAAAAGAAAAGAAAGTCAGCCGTTCTGTTTCTTTTTTTTTCCAAGTACCCAAGTGCAAGACCCAAACCTTGAAAATAATACCTTTTCCCTGTAGCTAGATTTTGCAGAACCAGAATAGAATCTGGTAAGAACAAAGTGACAGGTTAAAATACAAAGAAGTTACTTTAAAAAAAAAAAAAAAGAAAGGAAAAAAAAGAAAGAAAATTAGCTCAATCAGCATTTTTAGAAGAAAAGTACTATGTGATATTTGGCTTCTAATTAATTTTAGCTATCTTTAGGTTTGAAAGAAGAAAGGAGGAAAATTATGACAGGTTACAAAAATATCTCTTTTTGCTTTCTAACTTGATTTGTAGGTCATGGTTATGCGGCATGGAAAATTGTTCAGCTCTGGCCCAAATCTCCTTGGTAGTCATTTAATTTTTCCCAGCCAACAGAGAGAAGTAAGATACTTCTAGCAAAGACTCATTTTGCTATAGAATAATAGAGAAGCATTTTGTATAATTTTTTAAAAAATGCTGAGATATAATCACAGGAATCTTGTCTCATGTGCAAAACTCGAAAGACTGTTTTGACTTTAAGATATGAGAGTTTATTAACCAGATTTTTAAAGCAAATGGGTAAAACCATTACACTCTCTCTGTCCCTAAAGCTGTGTTATTGACTCAGTCATACAGTGAGCTATGATGGTGCCCTAGTGAGGCTCTGTCTCAAAAACAAACAAACAAACAAATAAATAAATTCAGGTGCTTCCATTGACAGGACTTTTGTTTTCCAAGTGAAGAAAACAAACATCCTTATCTGAAAATTTCTTCCAGGGTGATTTATCCAGAGGTCCACAATACCTTTGTAGAACTTAGAGCTTTCAAAAGAATGGGACCTATTCATGGCCTATCAATAGAACAAATTCACATAGTGTAGGGTTTTTATTTATTGCAGGTGGTTGTTCCAGTTAAAGCAACTGTAGTGAATAAAATATAATAACCTTGGCTTAAAATAAAGAAATACTTGGTTTGGAATAGAATCTTGATGAGCTATGATTAATTTTTTGGCTTGACTGAAAGTGGGTCTCTTCATACGAGGTTAAAATTATCATGAATATATTTTCAAGGGCAATGCAAAAAAAGAAGGACCATTATTTGTGTAGCATCTCTGATAAATTGTAATTAAATGGGCCTTTAAAAACAGAGTCAGAGCAATTATTCCCTTCTAGGGCACAATCACCTCTTCTCCAGAGCTCTGTAAGGCAGACTTTCTCTGTGGGGGGTGTCTCCCCCAAGAGGGAGGGATGGAAGGAGATGGCAAGGCCTGGGGTAGGAGGGAAGGAGACTGGACAAGGAGGGGAGTGGTGAGAATTTGATTATGGGACTTTTAGAGGATTTTTTTTGTTTTGTTTTCTGTTTAAAATTAGAGAAAGCAGAAAAGACTTGTACATCTTCTATATCTCTAAATAATGTAAAATATGATGATTTTATGTGCAAATGGAGAGGTTTTGAAAAAACATGCAAGGCATTTTTATAGTTATAAACTGAATTTAGTGAATTTAGATTTTAGAAGCTAAAATTGGTAAGGACTGGAGATTGTGCTATTTCCCAAGAGTCTGTCCTTCCCTTCTCATTATTTTTTTCAGGACTGAGATAAGGGAGGGTGGTCCACGACTGAAATGTCTTCAACCTTAGTATCTGTGCCCCCCCCCTTCCATCTATGTTAAGTTCCTAGAGTACTTTATTTGTGAGGCCAGTGTCTTTTTTTTCTTTTAAATTTCAGAATATTAAGGGGTACACATGTTTTGTTTTTGTACACATTAAGTCAAAGTTATACACGTAAGAGTGCCCTTCACCCAGATAGTGTGCACTGTATCCAACAGGTGTGAATTTACCTATCCCCTCCTCCTCTTCTCCTCCCAGCTTGATTTTCCTTGAGGTTTACTTCCACTTGTGCACTTAGGTATTGATCGATTAGTTCCAATTTGGTATTGAGTATATATGTTTGTGTCTCCATTCTTGTGATCTTTCACTTAGAATGGTTTCCGGTTCCCCCCAGGTTGTCCAAAAGGATACTAGATTGCCCTTTTTTTAATGACTGAGTAGTACTCCATAGTTTGTATATAACATATTTTATTAATCCAGCCATGTATTGGTGGGCCCTTGGGTTGTTTCTACATCTTTGCAATTATGAATAGTGCTGCTATAAACATTCAAGTGCAGGTGTCTTTTTTATAAAATAACCTGTTTTCCTTTGGGCATATAACTAGCAGTGGGATTGCTAGATCAAACGATAGGTCTGCTTTAAATCCTTTAAGGCAGTGGTTCTCAACCTGGGGGTCGCGACCCCTTTGTAACAATGGAAATACATTCGGCATATCAGATATTTACATTATGATTCCTAACAGTAGCAAAATTACATTTATGAAGTAGCAGTGAAAATAATTTTATGGTTGGGGGTCACCACAGCATGAGGAACTGTGTTAAAGGGATGCGGCATTAGGAGACATCAGGAAGGTTGAGAACCACTGCTTTAAGGTATCTCTATACAATTTTCCATAGAGTTTGCACTAGTTTGCAGAATGTAAGATTTCCTTTCTCTGTGCATTTGCTGTTTTGCAGCTTTTTTTTTTTTTTTTTTTTTGAGACAGAGTCTCACTATGTCACCTTCTGTAGAGTGCTGTGGTGTCACACCTCACAGTAACCTCAAATTCTTGGGCTCAAGTGATTCTCTTGCTCAGCCTCCTCAGTAGCTGGGCCTACAGGTGCCCACCACAACACACAACTATCTTTTTTTTTTTTAATTGTAGTTGTCATTGTTGTTTAGCAGGCCCAGGCTGGGCTCAAACCCGCCAGGCCCAGTGTATGTGGCTGCTGCTGTAACCACTGACCTACAGGCGCCAAGCCAGTTTTGGAACTTTTTAATACAAGCCATTTTCATTGGAGTTAGGTGATATCTCATTGTAGTTTTGATTTGCATTTCCCTAATGATTAGAGAAGTTGAACATTTTTTTCATGAGTTCGCTGTCTGTTAGTATATCTTCATTCGAAAAGCTTCTGTTCGTGTCTTTTGCCCA
>CAUYRH010046256.1:0-25008 GCA_963574655.1 Perodicticus potto
ACTAAAGGAGTTAACCAGGGAACTGGAACATGCAGTAGAAAGTATCAATAACAGATTAGACCATGAAGAAGAAGGAATGTCAGAGCTAGAGAAGGCTCTTGAGCTAACCCAGGCATTTAAAGAGACAGAAAATAAGACAGAAATATCAGAGTGATCACTTAGGAGAATTATGGGACTTCATGAAGATTCAAACATACGAGTTATTGGTATTCCTGAAGGTGAAGAACAATCCAAAGGAATGGAAACCCTAGAGGATATCACAAATGAAAATTTCTCAAACATCATCAAAAATTCTGACACACTCCTTTTAGATGGATATTGAACCCTGGCTCATCTCAACACAAACAAAGCATCTATAAAACATATTGTAATGAACATGTCCAAAGTCAAGACAAAAGAGAAAATCTTGCAAGCTGCCAGGAATAAACAACAATTGAATACAGAGGCAAATCTACCAGGGTGACAGTGGGCTTTTCAGTTGAAACTTTTCAAGCCAGAAGAAAGTGGTCATTTACCTTTAACACTCTTAAACAAAACAATTTCAGCCCAGAATTCTGTGTCCCACTAAACTAAACTTCAAAACCAATGGAGAATTCAAATCTTTCCTGACATACAAACATCAAGGAAATTTGCCACAGTAAGACCAGCTCTACAGGAAATACTTAGACCTATTCTCCACACTGGCCATCACAAAGGACCACCACCAAAGTAAATATCCAAAAACTAAAGGACAGAACCTAGCTTCCAATTGGTGCAAAGGATAGAACTAAGGAAGTGATTTTTATCAATTCTCTCAATAAATGTAAATGGCTTGAATTTCCTACTGAAGAGGCACAGGCTGCCTGACTGGATAAAAAAAGCACAAGCCATCCGTATGCTTCTCCAGGAAACAAACCTAACTTTAAAGAACAAAGCAAAACTTAAGACATAGGGTTGGAAAACAGTATTTTAGGCAAATGGAAATCATAAGAAAGGAGAAGCTGCAATCTTATTTTCAGATACAAGTGGATTTAAAGCTATTAAAGTTAAGAAAAACAAATATGGTCACTTTATACAGGTCAAGGGCACAAAACAACAAGAAGATATTTCAATTCCAAGTATTTATGAACTCAACTTAAATGCTCCCAGATTTATCAAACAGACCTTTATTGGTCTGGGCAATATGATATCCCATAACACCATAATAGCTAGAGACTTTAACACCCTGCTGACAGAGCTGAATGGATCCTCTAAATAGAAACTAAACAAAGATACATGGGACTTAAATGTGACCCTAGAACAATTGGGCTTAATAGACACACACAGAACACATCATCCAAAGCTAAGGAATATACATTTTTCTAGTCAGCCCATGGAACATACTCCAAAATAGATCATATCCTAGGACACAAAACAAACCTCAACAAAATTACAAGAACTGAAATCATACCTTGTATCTTCTCAGATCACAAAGCAATAAAGGTGAAACTCAACTCCAACAAAAATTTTCATCCCCACACAAAGGCATGGAAACTAAACAACCTTATGCTGAATGACAGTTGGATCAAGGAGGAGATAGAGAAGGAAATTATTAAATTTCTTGAACATAACATTGAAGCCACAATGGGATACTGCAAAAGCAATCCTCAGAGGAAAATTTATCACATTAGATGCCTACATCCAAAAAAACAGAAAGAGCACATCAACAACCTAATGAATAACATCTCAAGGAAGTAAAAAAGGAAGAGTAATCCAATCCCAAACCTAGCAGAAGAAATAACCAAAATTAAATCAGAAACAAATGAAATATAAAACAAAAGGATCATTCAGAAAATCAATGAAGCAAAAAGCTGGTTCTATAAAAAGATAAATAAAATTGATAAACCTTTGGCCAGATTAACTAGAAACATAAATGTAAAATCTCTAATAACCTCAATCAGAAATGAAAAAGGAGAAATAATAACAGATACCAGAGAGATACAACAGATTATCTCTGACTACTACAAGAAACTCTATGTCCAGTAATTTGACAATGTGAAAGAAATGGACCAATACCTGGAATCACACCATCCCCTAGACCTAACCAGGGAGAAATTGATCTCTTCAACAGACCAATATCAAGCACTGAAATCAAACAAACAATGAAAAAGCTGTCATCAACAACAAAAATCCCTGGACCATATGGCTGCATAAGAATATTCTATTAAATCTTTAAAGAGCTTGCAACTGTATCATAGAATCTATTTCAAAACATTGAGAAGGAAGGAACCTCCCCCAGCACATTCTATGAAGCAATTATCACCCTTATACCCAAACCAGAAAAGGACCCAACTAAAAATGAGAACTATAGACCAATTTCACTAATGAATACTGATGCAAAAATACTTAATAAAATCTTAGCAAACAGACTGTAGCTACACATTAAAAAAAAATTACACATCACATTCAAGTAGGTTTCATTCCAGGGATGCAGGTTGGTGTAACGTACACAAATCCATAAATGTAATTCACCATATCAACAGAAGCAAAAACAAAGACCATATGATCCTCTCCATAGCTGCAGAAAAAGTATTTGACAAAATTCAGCATCCTTTTCTAGCAAGAACACTTAAGAAAACAGGCATAGGTGGCACATTTCTTAAGAGAATTAAGGCCATCTATGACAAACCCACCGCTACTATCATACTGAATGGAGTAAAACTAAAAGCTTTTCCACTTAGAACTGGAACCAGGCAAGGGTGTCCACTATCACCACTACTATTCGACATAGTTCCAGAAGTTCTAGCCAATGAAATCAGGGAAATGAAGGCTCCACTGGGGATAGAGGAGGTTAAACTCTCACTCTTTGCCAATGATATGATCTTCTATTTAGAAAATCCCAGAGACTCAACCACACAACTTCTGGAAAATATCAAGAAATATAGTAATGTCTCAGGATATAAAATCAATGTCCACAAATCACGATCCTCTGTATACACCCATAACAGCCAAGTCAAGAAGCAAATCAGGAACATAATTCCCTTCACAGTAGCTTCAAAGAAAATGGAATACCTAGGAATATATCTAACAAAAGAGGAGAAGGCCCTCTACAAAGAGAATTATGAAAGCCTAAGAAAAGAAATAGCAGAAGACATTAACAAATGGAAGAACATGCCATGCTCTTGGCTGAGGAGAATCAACATTGTTAAAATGTCTATCCTATCCAAAGTAATTTACAAATTCGATGCAATCCCCATTAAAATACCAACTTAGCTTCCTTTCGGCCAGAGACGCCACCTTCCAGTAATTCACCAAAATGACAAACACAAAGAGAAAGAGGAGAGGCACCCGATACATGTTCTCTAGGCCTTTTAGAAAACATGGAGTTGTTCCTTTAGGCACATATATGCGAATCTACAAGAAAGGTGATATTATAGACATCAAGGGAATGGGCATTGTTCAAAAAGGCATGCTACACAAATGTTACCATGGCAAAACTGGAAGAGTCTACAGTGTTACCCAGCATGCTGTTGGCATTGTTGTAAACAAACAAGTTAAGGGCAAGATTCTTGCCAAGAGGATTAATGTTCATATTAAGCATGTTAAGCACACTAAGAGCTGAGATAGCTTCCTGAAATATGTGAAGGAAAATGATCTGAAAAAGAAGGAAGCCAAAGAGAAAGTAACCTGGGTTCAACTGGAGCGCCAGCCTACTCCACCCAGAGAAGCCCACTGTGTGAGAACCAACGGAAAGGAGCCTGAGCTCCTGGAACCCATTCCCTATGAATTCATGACATAATAAGCATATAACATAGCACACAGGAGAACCAATGGAACCATAATATTAGGTGCTGGAACCTATTTATTCCCCATGAATTCACGGCACAATAGGTGTACAGCACAGCACACAGGATAACCAACAGCCCCAATGTAATAGTGATATAAGGTGCTGGAACCTATTCCCCATGAATTCATGGCATACATAATAGTAATATGATGCTTTGTCACATTCAATGGCAAGGTACCTCCTTGAGCTACTGGAACCTTTCCCTATGAATTTATGGCATAATAGATATCAAAAATAATAGCCTACTACTACTGTAAAAATGTTTCTCATCATTTACTAAAAATGTGGTATTTTTTTCCCCAAAGAAGTATTAAAGCAAATTTTAATAGTGTCCTAAAAAAAAAAAAAATACCAACTTCACACTTTGAAGAAAAATAGTTCTTCATGAGAAAAAAACAGTTCTTACCTTTGCATGGAACCAGAAAAAAACCCATTTAGCTAAGGCAATTCTTTTTTTTTTTTTTTTTTTTTTTTTGAGACAGAGCCTCAAGCTGTCACCCTGGATAGACTGCTGTGGCATCACAGCTCACAGCAACCTCCAATTCCTGGGCTCAAGTGAGTTTCCTGCCTCTGCCTCCCAAGTAGCTGGGACTACAGGCGCCCACCACAATGCCCGGCCATTTTTTGGTTGCAGCTGTCATTGTTGTTTGGCGGCCCAGGCTGGATTCGAACCCACCAGCTCAGGTGTACGTGGCTGGCGCCTTAGCCCGTTGAGCCACAGGCGCCAAGCCAGCTAAGGCAATTCTTAGTAATAAAAACAAAGCCAGAGGCATCACCCTACCAGACTTCAGGTTATATTATAAGCCCACAATAATCAAAACAGCATGGTACTGGCACAAAAAAGAAATATGGACATACAGAACAGAATAGGAAACTAAGTGATAAAACCGGTCTCTTAATGCCATCTCATCTTCAATAAAGCAAACTGGAGGAAAGAATCCCTATTCAATAAATAGTGTTGGAGAACTGGATAACTACATTTAAAAGACTGAAACTGGGCCCACAACTTTCACCACTTACAATAATTGACTCAAGATGGATAAAAGATTTAAATCTAAGACATGAAATGATAAAAACCCAAGAAGAAAGTGTAAGAAAAACTCTTGACAATGTTGGACTAGGGAAAGATTTTATGATAAAAGACTTCAGGGGCAATCCCAACAAAAATAAACAAATGAGACTTAACTAAGTTGAAAAGCTTCTGCACAGCTAAGGACACAACAAGTAAAACAAAAAGACAACCTTCAGAATGGGAAAAGATATTTGCAGGGTATGAATCTGACAACCAGTTGGTAACTGGACTCTACAGAGAACTTAAATTAATGAACAAAACAAGAGCAACAATCCCATCTATCACTGGGCAAGAGATATGAACAGAACCTTTTCTGAGGAAGACAGATGAATGCTCATTGTCCCTAATCATGAGAGAAATGTAACTCAAAACGAGAAATCACCTAATGCCAGGAAGATTAGCCCACATCACAAAGTCCCACGGCTGCAGAAGCTGGCATGGATGTGGAGAGAAGGGAACACTTTTACACTGTTGGTGGGACTGCAAACACATACAGCCTCTTTGGAAGGAAATATGGAGAATCCTCAAAGAACTCAAATTAGACCTTCCATTTGGTCCCACAATCCCATTACTAGGCACCTGCCCAGAAGGAAAAAAAAAAATTATCATAAGGATATTTGCACTAGATTGTTTATGGCAACTCAATTTACAATTGCCAAGACGTGGAAATAACCTAAATGCCCATCAACCCAGGAATAGATTCACAAGATGTGGTATATGTATTCCATGGAATACTATTCAGCCATAAAAAGATGGAGACTTTATAACTTTATACTAACCTGGATGAGGCTGAAACATACTCTTCTTAGTAAAGTATTACAAGAATGGAAAAGCAAGTGTTCAATATACTCAACAGTAATATGAAGCCAGCAGACAATCTAACACATGCCCACATACACAACCTACAAGTGGGACTCTACCCAACAAATACAAAGATTACAACCTAGTTGTTTGAACCCTCACATTAACCTGAAATTTAAAAAGAAAAAGATATTCAAAGACATTCACTTTCATATCACATCTTAATATGTAAAAATGTCCTTTTTATAGTAATATAAACCTCAACTATATAGACTGTTGGAAAAACAAATTTTTCATGATTTACTCCCCAAATTACATTTTTTGGTGTAAACTCCAGCTCCAACTTCACACTCCGTGCCACAGTAGTGGCTCTTTATCTCTGTACTGTTGATTCTTATGTTCCTGCCAGAAGCGTTTGAGAAGTGCTAAAAGCTCTCTGTAACAAATAATACTCAGAAATCCCCTTTCTTGACAGGCAGGTTTCTAAGGACAAGCAGTTACAGAAGACAAAGCCCTACAAATAATACATCCTTATAAAACTAGAGTACCTGTTGGTTTAGGAACAAACTCCTAACAGTTACGTGGTCTTTTTAGATACAGACACATAGTGAATTTATGCTTTTTATTTAGTTCTTCAATAAGACAATTGCTGGGGGGGGGGAAGGGGGGAGACCTCCTGATGAATTTTGAAAAAACAAACAGGTTTAGAGTTTATGAGCTCACTGAACAATCCTGGGATGGACAGCAGGGCAGAGTTCTAACCGGGTGTCCAGGGAAAGCCTTGTGGAAACCCCAGTTTTGTGTAAATACCACTAGACTCTACATTCCTTGCAGACAAATGTTTGGGACTTTTCTGCAGACCCAACACAGCAGGTTGGAGAATAACTTCTGCTAGCTTGTGATTTTTGATATTAGTCTGATAGACATCAAGATTAGAAGGGACTGGAGACACAGGATACCACAGAGGGGAATCCAAAAATGAATTCCAATTCTTTTTTTCCTTTTTTTTTGAGACAGTGTCCCACTCTGTTGCCCAGGCTAGAGTGCCATCGTATCTCACAGCAACCTCAAACTCCTGGGCTCAAGCCATCCTCCTGCCTCAGCCTCCCAAGTACCTGAGACTATAGGTACCCACCACAATGCCCAGTTAGTCTTTCTATTTTTAGTAGAGAGGGGTCTTGCTGTTGCTCAGAATGGTTTTGAACTCCTGAGCTCTAGCATTCCTCCTCACCTCGGCCTCCCAGAGTGCTAAGGTAGGCAGGACCTATTGCTCCCGTCCTTGAATTTTAATTCTTTGCTACCTCTCTACGCACCTGAGTCAGACAGAATTTGCTGAGGGTGCCGGGGCTTTTAAAACAAGATAGGTTAAAAAAGAATATTAACTGTTGATTCACCAAAATGGAGGCCAGAAAGGAAAATGAGACCTCTGGATAGGCCAGTCTGGTATGAAGAAATCAGAAACTAGTGGTATGTTTCGAAGATTTCAAAGACAGTCCGAAGTGAAAAAACCAGAAACAACATGCCTCGTTAGAAAGCAGCTGTGATCGCAAATCAGCGAGCAATACTAAAACAAGCGTGCAACTAGAGGGCCCTGTGACAGCTCTGAGACCTCTTAGCTACACCTGGGACCCCGTCATCCTTCAGAAGGAGCCCACTCACCCACCTATCCTCAAGATATTTTTCACTCTGAAGGATATGTAGCCTCCTTAACGAGTTCAGAGGCAACAGTTTATACACATATACAACTTGTCTAATATTTATCCTCCAAACTCATACAACTCTAAAATCTCAACTCATACAGAATTCAAATTACAAAAAAGTTCTGATTCTTTCATATGCGCTCAGATCCAATAATAGCAAATAATGACTGACTCTGCATGTTATGAGGATGGCATTTTATATCCCTCTTACTCAAGACCATTCTAGAAGTAAATATTATCACCACTTCACTGTTGAAACTGACTTTCAGAAGCTCAGCCAAGGCCACAAACCAAAGTAAATCTAGCTCAGAAGTCCAGCAGGCTCTATATTTTTTAAAAAAAAACTTTTAAAGTTACCTTTTCTTTTTATCCATGCTAATTACAGGAAAAGACTACAATGCAGAAAAGCAAAATGAAGAAAAGTTAACAAAGAAAAACAGCCATAAACCACCTGCCAATAACAAGCAGGGCTCCCATGTAGATGACCAAAGAGCCTGCGCCTGAGCCTGATGTCAGCCCTTCGTATCTGTCACCTCAGAAACACTCACTCTGCTTTCCTCAACATTTCTAACTGCAAACACACTCGAGGCAACCACACCTACACGGGGAGGCAGCAAAGATTCCTGGACCACATACGTCATCCCGAACACTTGACAAAGAATCACTGTCTTGCTCAGTCTTCTTTACTAACTCTCTGGATACCATACATTCAATGGGGGTGGGGGGTGAGGGGGTCAGGAAAAATGCCCAACTCAAGACAGGATCTCAGCCAAACCACCCCAGGCATCCAGAAGGGCAGGTGTCTGTCTTCAAAACCCTCACTGAGGAAGAACTGAGGAAGAATCGGTGCCCCCGTGATAAACCTCTGTGTATACATGTACATATGCATATTAATATACAAATCTGCAGTTATCTTTAGGTGACTTATGCTATCCTGATTTTTAAAATATCTGTATGCATGTATACTGTTCAATTTTTAAAACTTAAACTAAAAAAACAAGTGTTATTTTCATAACCAGAAAATCAATGTGCTTTGCCATTTGGCAAGGAAGAAAATATTTTGTTAAATCACTCTAACCTGTGCAACAATAACATTAATAATTGTGATAAAGATGATCACAATGACGAATGAATGATATAGCTGCACAGTGCTTCATACTCTAAAGAACATTTTCACATATATTTAATGAAATATTTGTCTTTCTTGTGAATTTCTTTTCTTTTTTGGTCTTTTTTTCAAACCTCAGAACACTGAACAGAAATACTTACAAATTTCTTGAGGGCATATGTGACCGTCTTGGGTATGAATTGCAGTCAAATCTAGGCCTCAGTTTCCTTGAGGTATAAAATGGAAGTTATAATATTGCCTGCCCTAAAGTAATGCAGGGAGGCCTGAGCACTAAGGGGACTTACTGGGTTAACATCACAAGCGTTTACTAATGAATGGCTATGAGGACACGCTTAGCCAAACATGGCCCAGAGAGGCTACAGGGCACTTTACATTTTCCCTCATTTTACTGATAAGGAAAAGAATCGTTAAAATTTATGTATATCTCAACCCTCATTCCAACCTTTACCCTGTACTTTAAAATTGTTTCACAAAGGTCCAGAAAACGCTTCCAATGATAATTACCTAAATGTTATGAATCCCGTGTGAGAGCCTACTGTGCGCCTGGCCTCTCCCCTCCAGAAGGCAGACCTACACTTGCTAGGTGACTCTGTACAAATGACCATCCACTGCCTGTTTCCTTCTCTCAACCAACCACAAAGGAAAATATTAATCCAACTGAGAACCAGGATGCCGAACATTGATAGCTGCCTTGGAAAAAAGTCAACAACAAATAAAACCGATACACCGCAATACACACATACATAAAAACAACAAAATAAAATTTAGAAAGTCACAAATTATAAAACAATGGTAACCTCTCCAAGGAGTACTTCACAAATATTATCTCAGAAAACACATTTGCAATCTCTGGCTACACAGCTTTACCATCAACTGTCAGACCAGAGAATTCGTTACTTTTAACTTATGCCTACAGTAAAAACTATTCCATCAGACTTTTACCAATCAACAGCACTTTTCTGCTTCGGAATCTTCTCTGGTAACATTCCATGTTTCAAGGCTCTCCCCAAACAAAGAAGTTTTAAAATGACAGATGAGTTTGTCACTATCAGGAAACCGTTAGTACCTTGGAAATGTTTAATGTTTGAATGAAACAGTCTAATTTAAAACCACAAAGCCAGACTTCTCTTATGTCATTTCACAGAATTATGAGTAGGAGCATAATGTAAAAGACCTATGCGAGGTAAGTGAAATATTATCATTAGTTAGAAAAAAATTTCAACACCAATAATATTATATGATAGACATTAATAGACTCAGGATTATTTTTGTTGACAGACTGTAAATTGTTTTCATAGTTGACAAAATAAGGCCATTAGTATTTTATTCTGTCACACAAAAATGAATACTATAATGGCTAAAGGACACATTGCTTTCTGCAAAGAATTAAGTGTACAACCAGCTACACATAAAACAAATATATTCCTTTAAAAGACAGGTATAAGGTCAGGGATGGTGGCTCAGGCCTGTAATCCTAGCACTGTGGGAGGCCAAGGTGGGTGGATTGCTTGAGCTCAGGAGTTCAAGACCAGCCTGAGCAAGAACAAAACCTCAACTCTTAAAAAAAAAAAAATAGGCAGGTGTGTTGTGGGTACCTGTAGTAACCCCAGCTTACTTGGGAGGCTGAGGCAAGCGGATCGCTTGAGCCCAAGAGTTTGAGGTTGCTGTGAGCAATGACACCATGGCACTCTACTGAGGGCGACAAAGTGAGACTCTGTCTCAAAAAGAAAAAAAAAAATCTAAAAGGCAGGTATAAACCTAGTGTTTTTAAGTTAGCATTGCTTTATAAATTCATCATGGGAATTTGATATTTAAAATAATCCACAGAAACAAAAATATAAGTATCTGGTAAACCTTTTATAAAATACGAATTTAAACAAGTTATCACTTTTCACCCAATTGGCTAGTAAAAATTTATAAGGTTGATGATGCAGTGAACAAGAGCAAAAGGAAAAATAGTTCTTAACCCCTGGGTAAATGTATACCTTTTTGGAGGGCATTTAGGCAATATCTACCACAAGATTAAATGCCTATTGCCTTTTACTGGTAATTCCATTTCTGGGAATTTCATCATATAGAGATACAATTAGGTGAGAATGTTCATTGCTACCTCTAAATGGTGGAAAAACTGGAAACCATCTAAACCTTCTACAGAGAACTGGCTACCGGCTGGGCATGGTGGCTCATGCACGTAACCCTAGCATTCTGGGAGGCCAAGGCAGGTGGACTGCTTGAGCTCGGGGGTTAGATACCAGCCTGAGGTCAGGAAGACCCCATCTCTAAAAACAGCTAGGTGTCTGTAGACCCAGTTACTTGGGAGGCTGAGGCAAGAGGATTGCTCAAGTCCAAGAGTTTGAGGTCGCTGTGAGCTGTGACACTACAGCACTCAACTGAGGGGAGCAGAGTGAGACTCTGTCCCCAAAAAGAACTGGCTATATAAAACAGCAGTTCCTCCAACAGACTTCAATACAATTATTTAAAAAAAAAAAAAAAATAGGTGGCTCAGCACCTACAGCTCAGTGAGTAGGGCATCAGCCACATACACCGAAGCTGACAGGTTTGAGCCTGGCCCAGGCCTGCTAAACAACAATGACAACTACAACCAAAATATAACCGGGCATTGTGGCAGGCGCCTATAGTCCCAGTTACTTAGAGGTGGAGGCAAGAGAACCGCTTAAGCCCTAGAGTCTGAGGTTGCTGTAAGCTATAACGCCATAGCACTCTACCAAGCGGGACACAGTGAGACTGTCTCCCCCCCCAAAAAAAAGGTGAATTCACATGCATTGATATGGCCAAAGAGGTGAATACAGTTAGAGTAAGGAAGCTTACGCTCTTATTTCTGGAAACACAAGGGAATTCTATACACACTTGGAAGAAGCTCGTAGTAACCTTCAACCACTCCTCACCCGCCAGTTCAGGTAGAGAGGTGAGCTGGGCCTGGAGACCTGGGAGTCTCAAAGGCAGGCCCCGTCCACCCTTCTGGGCTGGAAGGGCTGTGGCCCAGGGAGGCAGCAGCCCAGAAGTCTGCAGAAGCTTCAGTGAGAGCACTCAGGCCAAGGCACTGAGGCCCTGGCCTGCTCTCTGGTTAGCGTTCTCTCCCCTCTTCCCCATCCCCCCTCCCCTTTTCATAACTAGTAGCCTAGGAATCTCCCCAGGCTTACTCCTGTTTACATCAGCAAAGGAAATGGGATGAGAGGAATGTCCTCTTCAGACTTTCAGTTTTTACTAGTTATGCTTTTTTAAAAAAAAGAAAAAAAGGACTTGGCTCGGCACCCATAGCTCAGTGGCTAGGGCGCCAGCCACATACATCAGGGCAGGGGAGTTCGAACCCGGCCCAGGCCTGCTAAGCAACAATGACAACTACAACAAAAAAAATAGCCAGGCATTGTGGCGGGCACTTGTAGTCCCAGCTACTTGGGGAGGCTGAGGCAAGAGAATCTCTTGAGCCCAGGAGTTTGAGGTTGCTATCAGCTGTGATGCTATGGCACTCTACTGAGGGTGGCATGGTGAGACTTTGTCTCAAAAAAAAAGAAGACTTTTTCCCCCTCTGCCTGCATAAAACATATAAGAATAAAAAGTCTTGGGTGGCGCCTGTGGCTCAGTAAGTAGGGCACCGACCCCATATGCTGGAGGTGGCAGGTTCAAACCCAGCCCCAGCCAAAAAAAAAAAAAATCTTATAGCTTGCTCAAAATCATGGTTTCATCCAAAACTGTACAATCTACACTGTATAAGAAATATAAATATAACCCAACAAATCCACTAACCGTAAATAGCAATGTTAAGCATACATATGTATATATACATGTTTATATCGTCACATCGTATTCCCATTGTATGTATATGTGTATATCTACATGTATATAGACATATGTCGACACAAAACTGACCACAAAATATGAAGTAACAATGCACGTACCAATATGTACAATCTGATCCCATATTTGTAAAAAAAAAAAAAAAACATAGGGCCGCCCCTGTGGCTCAAAGGAGTAGGGCGCCGGTCCCATATACTGGAGGTGGTGGGTTCAAACCGGGCCCCGGCCCAAAAACTGCAAAAAAAAAAAAAAAATACAAGTACACACATTCACATGTGTGAGGGGAAATTGTTGTTTTGATTTTCTTTATACTTTTGTGTATTCCCCTCACCCCACTGTAAATTTATTTTTTATAGTGAGCATGTGTTACTTTTAGAATCAGGGCTTTTGAAGACAGCAGTTACGACTGTACTGAGACAGATCACGAGGTTCACACAGTCTTATCCAGATACTCGAAAGCACATTAACAGACCTCGGAGCTGGGAGGTCTTCTGGAAGCAGATGTAACGCTACCTTGCATTTGTACAGTGATCCACAACGTGAGGCAATAAAGACTGGGAAGACCCCGCACCTGTCATCAGCAGAGTGGGCCTGCATCCAGACCAGTCCCCAAAGCCTTCTCCCCTCTTTTTGGAAGGGGGTCCTCCAATCAGGTTCAGGGTGGAGGAGATTAGTGCTGGCTATTACAAAACCCTAGTATAAGTCACATCCCCAAACCTTAGACGTAACCTGGAATTTGAAGTAACAGTTTGGACATTTTAAAGAAATGTTTTCAATCATCCACCAAGTACTTAATATGCCACTATCTTCAACACTCAGATAAAAGTATAAATATTCACCATGTGTTGCATAAACAGGAAACAGGAAAATCCAGATTAAATGCTGTGTCACTCTTTAAGATTCTAAACGACTAAGCCCATATTAGTTCAGCCAGTAAGATACAAAATTAAAACTACGCAACTACTTTGAAAAGGAGAGTAGTTAAAACTCAGTGAGCATGGAGCGTGCAGGATTTTATCTCTCACCCATCCCCCTACCTCCCAATCACACTACCTGTGCACAAGCGACCCAGACCCGCAGCCAGTGAATAATGATTCTACACTTCCTGTTGCTAAATTTGCCTAGAAAGAAACCCTGAAAGAAGGGTCTTTGACTTTTCCACAAATTTAGCACACCAAACCCTGAAAGAAGGGTCTTTGACTTTTCCACAAATTTAGCACACCAAAAAAACATTTTTTTTAACTTTTTTTTTTTTTTTGCAGTTTTTGGCCGGGGCTGGGTTTGAACCCACCACCTCCGGCATATGCGGCCGGTGCCCTACTCACTGAGCCACAGGCATCGCTCCAAAAAAACATTTTTAATATTTTAAAAAAATACTTCAGAGCCTAATTATGTCCTTGGTTAAAAACATGACAGCAAAATGCAGAATCTTTACTCAAAAAGAGTATCTGTCTTCAATACCCAAGTACTATGTGACTTCAAGATATATAGACCTCACAGTACATTTCATTCACAAAATTTGCTCTAGTTATAGGGTTTTGTTTTTTTTTTTTTTTAAACAACACAAGAAAAATAAGTCACAGAGGAGGTGCAGTACTTAGGAGAACTTTCCTTCCTATCTAACTAGTAGAATGCCTTTAAACATACTTTTTGTTTCACCTGTGCCAAAGAAAAAGACCCCGTATGGACCACCAGGCCCACAGAAAAGCTGCTAAGGCTCTGTCTTATCAAACGTTATACGCCCTACTCTGGTACAAGACCTGACCTTTGGAGTAACAAAACTTCCATTTACTTAAGAAAAGCAGCTTCATGGTGCAACAACGCTTTCACAATGTTTATTTAGTGGAAATATGTACACTGACAAAATAAGGTACACATTTTGCAAAAGAAAAAGGGGGGAAGGGCCCATGTTTGCCTGACCTGCATTTTGGAACCTTCTGCTCTGCGGCTTACAAAATAGCCTAACAGGACGTAACAACAAACCCAGACCCCACCCATGGTGGGATTAATCCCCTTGACTCCGGCTCAGGGCTACATTCCTGCTCTCCCTCCCCACCCAGGACCTGGAGAGAGACGTCCACCTGTCAACTTGGGCCACGCCCCCTTTGGCCGGTCAGCCCGCCTGCAATTGCGCTGACCTGACTGGAGCTCATTTCTGGGTTCCATTCAAAACTCCGTGGAAATTCTCCCCACGAGTGCCTTCCTCCTCCGAAGAAAGTGGCGAAGAGACTGGCACGGCCCAACGCCTAGTTCCAGGGCTCCTCCTAAAGGACCACTGCTGGGCACAGGCAGCAAGGTCTCCTGAGGGCCACTCAGTCACCAGAAAGGACTGCTCAGGGCTCTGGGGTGCCTTGCCCCCAGCTTTCTCTATCGCCCAATCCGGTCATCCCTTCAATTCACCGGACTACTGCTTGTATAGTGCCTTCCAAGTGTCCTCCCGATCAGCAGGGAAAGGCACGCTTCTGCACCCGGGGCCAGCAGTCTGCATCTGGCACAAGCCTCAGGCAGGGACACACCGCACACCACTACACCTATCTGCTTCTGTTTATCCACACCCGTCCCAGGAACTGGCACCTTCTAGCTCGTCAGGGATCTTTGCACATGGCCCAAGCACACCCTTGCCCAGCACTGCCTGGACGCCCAGCCAGTGTGTCCATAAGCCCAGCACATAATCAACTCCAAAGCTAAGCACAGTTTCCTTTCGGCCATGTGCGGTCCTAGAAGCCTGGCCTAGAGACAGGGGAGACACTTCCTCTCATTACCAAACCGCCAGCATTTTGTTGGAGTGACTTCGGCTGCCTCCTCCACAGCTCCCATGTTGGCAGGCTGCGGAATACTCGGTGAGAGAAGTATTTCCAAGGCAACGTGACTTGCATTTTCAAGAAGGTGTAAGTAAGGTCCATGTTTCCTAAAGCTTTGTATTCCCTTGGACCACAGGCTTGACTTCAGTAAGAACTGGCCGCACAAACTCACTGGCTAACAAGGCCCATGTGTTTTTTACGTGCAGCCCGACAGCCAGGAACTAACGCACAATGCAGGCTTCTCAGGCTGCCTGCTGTTCCACGTGAGGATTAACAGGGGAGACACACGACAACGTGGTAATCCACCGGCTCCGACCGGCCCCATCCCCCACCGCCTCAGGAGGAACGGCTCTGCCTGCCACTAATCCTGGCAGCACCTCCAGCCAAATGCCTGTGGCATGCACACATTGCAGACTGAACTGGGTTAGGTGGTAAAATGGTCCCTCAGCCACAGAGGATTCTGCCTCCTTTTGAGTCACCTCCTCCACCACCATTAACGCTGCCATCATTGTCTCCAAGAACCCTGACCGACAGACCTCTTCCACCTGAGGGAAGGTGGCCTTACGGTGGGTCCCTTCACCAAGGGCCCTCTCGTTCTGCTGTGTGGGGACTGGAGGGCCCGCTTGCTTGTGCTTCTGAAGCACACTCAGGGCAACCAATTCCTCCAAAATGTATCCGAGAGTTTGCTTATCTTCCCAGGGCTCAGCCAAAAAAGAACCTGCCATTCAAACTAAAAAGGCATATTTGCTGCTAAAGGCCTCGGGCCCTGACCCCCAGCCTCCCAGCCTGAGCCAGCACCGCCCGTGGCTGTGCAGCTGCCTCTGGGGCCAGTGGGGCTAAGTCTGAGTATCTGCCCAGCTCCTGCAGATCACTCCAGGCAGGCCTGCCTATCTGTGGCTCTCCCTTGCTGATAGGTTCTAACAGGATCTCCACATGTCCTGCTGACAGCATCTGGGTTTTCCAGGTGACTGAAGCTTATCTCTTTAAAGCGCTAGATTTGTTTTCCTTTTTGTAGAGACAGAGTCTCACTCTATCGCCCTCCGTAAAGTACTGTGGAGTCACAGCTCACAGCAACCTCCACCTCTTAGGCTTGAGCAATTCTCTTCCCTCAGCCTCCCAGGTAGCTGGGATTACAGGCGCCTGCCACAACGCCCAGCTAATTTTTGATGCAGTTTGGCGGGGCCGGGTTTGAACCCGCCACCCTCGGTATATGGGGCCGGTGCCCTACTCGCTGAGCCACAGGCACCGCCCCTAGATTTTTTTTTTAACTGCAGTCATTTGGGGTGAAAATCCTCCCCAAATCTTACTTCTTCTATGCTGTGGCTGTGAATGGTAAATAAGGAAAATAAGCTGGGAACCTGTCTCCAGTGCTCTTGGGAAATTCAAACACTTCGCCATCCAAACCACTTCTCCTAGTGGCTCTGACCCAGAACACAGCCAGAAAAAGGGGCTGGTGCCAAGTCTGGAAGAACAGGAAGTCTAGTCTTTGTCCTGTGAATGAAGTGCAAAGTCACCAGGAGTTTCTGGTTTTCTCTCCTTTGTTTGTAGTTTTTGAGACAGAGTCTCATTCTGATGCCCAGGCTAGAGTGCTGTGGCATCATCATAGCTCACAATAACCTCAAATTCTTGGGCTCAAAAGATCCTCCTGCCTCAGCCTCCCAAGTAGCTGGGACTACAGGTGCCCACCACAACACCCAGCTAATTTTTCTATTTTTAGAGATAGGGTCTCACTCTTGCTCAGGCTGATCTTAAACTCCTGAGCTCAGATGATCCACCTGCCTCGGCCTCCCACAGTGCTAGGATTATACAGGTGTGAGCCACGACTCCCAGCCAAGAGTCACCGGGAGTTCTAAAACAGAGGAATTGCGGAATTACATTTATGATCTAGAAGACCAGTTTGGGTAGGAGTAAGAATGAAGATGGGGCAGGATTACATGAGGCAGGAAAATAGTAGAGCAGGATAAACAAAGTACAGCAGGAAGCCCACGTGGCACAGTGATGGTCAAGGATCACAGCAGGTGACAAAGAGGACCGGAGGCTGACAATGTCACTTCTAGTCTGGCAGACTGGGCACACGGTGACATGTAAACCACAGTGAGGAAGAATGGTGGGAAGAATGCAAGTCTGGGGGTAAAACAGAGGGGATTTTCCTCTGTTCCTGTGGAATCTAAGGGACCTATGGAAAAGCCAAGGCCTGAGCCACTTTCCCAGGCTGCAGAATTAAGGCGTCTCTTTCTGGCACCTTCCCCTGTCCTCACACTTACCCCTTGGTTCCCTCTCACCATCTAATCCCACCCCCATCCTTGATCTCTGTGGAGTGGCTGACAGCCGCCCCAGCAGCAGGGCTCTCTCAGTTATGGGAGTCCCCACATCACGAACCTCAACGCCAGTTGCTGCCAGGCACTCAGCCTCCATCACTGCCGAGGGCGAGTCCTCTCTGCCCACTAGGCTGCACTCAGGGCAGCTCATGCCCATTACTGACGTCCAGAGCGAGCTTACTCTGGGGAACACAGGGAGCCCTAGAACAGAAAGACCTGACATTCTACCTGCCTCTGACCGAACACGAGAATAAGCCAATATCAGACTTTAAATAAGTGGTTACATATTTACATATTTAAATTTTTAAATATATTTAACTCTATGTAAATAAGTGTATTTGAATACATGGGTTGAACTATCTACATTCCTAGAATGGAATGGTGCTTTTTTGTTCTTCTCACACCGTAAGGGTAAACTCCATCAGTCTTTCCCACAGTCATTCTGGAGTGACGGGTCTTCAGGGTTTCCTTACCCTACACTATTCTGCCTTCCACGTGTGCACAGCTCACCAGCCATTTTCCAGGAAAAGAAAAATCATTCTGTTTACCTCCTACTCACCTTCTCAGTCTCTGTGGATCTTTTCTGTATAAAAATAAAAGTAAAAATGTCTTTGGTGTCCTAAACAATCCTGTTGCAACCTGAGAAGCCTGGGCCCAAAGGCAGATGGGCAGCTCATGTTTACATGAAACTCCAAGACAAAGGTCTCTATTTGGAGGAAGGACATCTAGTTAAAATACTGAGCCCTCACAAAGACTACCAGCTCAACCCAGCTGGAGGCTCACTCTGGGTGGGGCTTCCCAGAAACCACCCTGGGCCTGAGCTCCCAAGACAGGCAGGAGTCCTAGACACTGTGAAAGGACAGGACGGCAGAAGGAGACGCTGAGCTGCGTGCTGGGAAGCAGCAGACTGAAGGTTTCCAGAGAACATGAGCGGTACAAACGGCACTTCCGCCAACTGTTGGCCTTCTTTTCCACCAGCCCATCCTTGGCCACAGAGACAAGAGGAACAAAGCGGTATCATTTAGAGCCAGAGAACCAATTATTCAAATAGGCAGACAACAGAAGATATATATGGCCCTCATAAGTTTATCATCAGCAAGTCAAAGAGAAGAAGAGTGGAAGGCAATATTAAAGTCTAAAAAATGATTCAAACATGAGGTGCTGGGGTGGGCTAGGGAAAGATCAGTGGAGCTGGGAGAGCTGCAGGGCCTCTCCTCCTACCAGCACAGATGATTTCCAAGACTGAAACAGCTCGTCTGCAGAGCTGATATCTGAGCTTACTAACGGGAGACAGAAACACACACGGTACTTGTGCAAGCGCGCTGGAAGGAGTGCTCTTAAACAAAACCACTTGGCTGAACAATCTTAAGTGAAAAAAAAAGTACAATTCCAAATTATAAAGAAAGTGTATGGGGCCAAAAAGAAGAAACACTGAGATTATCAAAAGTAAAACCAATGTTCTCATTTCCCACTCATCACCTGGACCTTCAGCCTCGTTGGCCACCCTGGTCATCGGGCTGCCACCTGCCTGAGAAACTCCAACACTGGTTACGCTCCGTTCCGATCAGTTCCACACCTGGCTCACTGCAACTGAACAACGTGAGACTGAACACACATCCAGGCTGGCTGGACGCACCCCAACTCAGCTCCACTGACCTGGAGAGGGCCCTGGGTGCCACCAGCAGTGCAACTATATCCTCTAAACCTCTCCCCTTTCACTCACCTACACCTCCTTCCCTGATCCTTAGACCTCCACGCTCCACCCCACCCTCACCTTCTCACTGCCCCAGGTGACCTGGCCTTGTCCCCAAGGTCAGCCTCCACGTTACCCCCCCATCCCGGTGTCCCTCCTACTCGCTCTGCCAACAGCTCCTATTCAGTCCTTCACCAGAGTCTCCTCATCCCCTAACTTCCAAGTGCTGGAGAGGCTCCAGCTCGGCCCGTCCGTCTCAGGTCCATTTCTGTTCACTCCTTGGTGGGCGGTCTCATACAGTCCAATAGAAACGTCACCTTTCTTAGTCTGTTGTGGCTGCTACAACAAAAGCCCTTACACTGGGTAATTTGTAAACAGCAGAAACTTATAGCTTATGGTGCCTGAGGCTAGAAAACCCAAGAGAAAGGCTCCCACCGATCTGCTGTGTGGTGGGGGATGCTGTCTGCTCCACAGATGGAGACTTGCCTCGTCCTCGCACAGAAGAAAAGGAGGCGGGTCCCTCAAGTCTATTTATTAAACATCAGAGCACTAATCCCATTCGTGGTGGAAGAGTCATCCTCACCTCCTCAATGCCCACTACTTAATACCATCACTTTGAGGGCTGGGTTCAGCATGTAACTTTCAGGGGAGATGCATATATTCACACCATAGTTCCGTGTATAGTCAACAACTCCCGAACGCCACACTGACAGACCCCAATGCTTCATCGCCATCTTCTTCAGATGTTTAATACACCCCCAAACTTAACTTGTCTAAATTGAGCTCCCAACATTCTGCCCCTCCCCTGCTCCTCTCACAGGCTTCCCCATCTGAGGAAATGAAACTACTTCCCTCATAAAGCTGAGGCAGGAGGATCACTTGAGCCCAAGAGTTTGAGGTTGCTGTGAGCTATGATGCCACAGTTCTCTACCCAAGGTGACAGAGTAAGACTCTGTCTCAAAAAAAAAAAAAAAAAAAAGAGGGGGTGTGGAAGAGCAAGACCCTGTCTCTACAAAAAAATAGAAAAATGAGCCAGGCACAATGATATGCACCTGTAGTCCCAGCTACTCAGGAGGCTACAGCAGGAGGATCAGCTAAGCCCAGGGGACAGAGGCTGCAGTGAGCTGTGATGATGCCACTGCACTAGCCTGGGCAAAACTCTGTCTCATAAAACAAAACAAAACAAAAACTTTACTGCTAAAAAATGGTAATGATTTTCTGAGCCTCCAGAGAGTCATAATCTTTCTGCTGGTGGAGGGTCTTACCTCAGTGTTGAGGGGCTTGTTCTGGATTAGGCTTTGGAATGTTGAAGCTGGTTTGACCTTCTATCCAAACCAAGCAAACTTTCTCAGTAAGGCTGTTTTGCTTTCTTATATCATCTGTGTGCTCAGTGGAGTAGCAATTAATTTCCTTCAAGAACTTTTCTTCTGCATTTACAACTCACCTGTTTGGCCTAGCTTCTTCTTCTTTTTTATTTTTAAAGACAGAATCTCACTTTGTCACCTGGGTAGAGTGCCGTGGCATCACAACTCACAGCAATCTCAAACTCTTCAGCTCAAATGATCCTCCTGCCTCAGCCTCCTGAGTAGCTAGGACTACAGGTGCCTGCCACGACAACTGGGTAGTTTTTCTATTTTAGTAGAGATGGGGTCTCACTCTTGCTTAGATTGGTCTCGATCTCCTGAGCTCAAGCCATCCGCCTCCCTTGGTCTTCCAGGAGTGCTAGGATTACAGGCATGAGACACCCACCAGGCCAGAGGCCTAGTTTTCAGCCTATCTCAGCTTTTGCCATACCTTCCACATTAAGCATAATTATTTCTAGCTTTTGATTTAATGGATGTGAACTTTTCCTTTCACTTAAACCCTAGAAGACAGTGTAGGGTTATTGGTTGGGCTGATTTCAATATTGTTGTATCTCAGGGAATAGGAAGACCTGAGGAGAGGGAGAGAGGTGGGGAACAGCTGGTTGGTGGAACAATCAAAACATACATAACATTTATTAAGTTTACTGCCTGATTTGGGTGAGGTGTGTGGGACACAGAACAATGACAGTAGCAACGTCAAAGATCACTGATCACAGATCACCATAACAAATTCAGTAATAATTAAAATTTTTAAATATTTTGGGAATTACCAAAATGTGGCACAGAGAAACAAAATAAGCATATCTAGGAAAACCAGCACCAACAGACTTGCTCCACACAGGGCAACCACAAACTTCCCTTCTGTAAAAAATGCAGCACCTGAAAAGGGTAATAAGGCAAAGGTGCGCATGCTCTCAGGAGCAGCACCGACCCGCATGAGTAGGGCAGGCTGGGCGGGGCTGGCGGCCCCATGAAGAGCTCATTCCCCACCTAGAAAAGGCAGCTCTTCCTGAACTCCAACCAACTGTCGTCAACAAGCATCACCAGAGCTTCCAAGAGGAGGCAGATAAGTGAAGTTTCATGTAGAGAAATCTTCCAATTTTAAAATGTTGAAAACTTGTTCAAAGTTCCGGCCAACGAAGTATAAGGCCAAGATATTTATCAGAGCTCCTGCGCAGGCTCCTTAAAAGATTGTGGGTCTGTTTCCTTTGCCCTTCCTTTCCTTACTTGGGCTGCATGCAGCATGAAATAGATGGCTGGAGCCCTTGCAGCCTTCTTAGGCCATGATATATGAAAAAGATGAGGTGCATCCTAGCTTGTGTTAAAAGATAATTAATCAGGAAACCATTAGGCTGAGATAGCCTAGAATCTTGGGTACTTATCTTAGCAAACCAAAATTCAGCTGGTCCTGAATTTCTGGGCCTGTTTGTACTAAAATTAGAAAAAATAGCCAGGTGTGGTGGCAAGTGCCTATAGTCCCATCTACTTGGGAGGCTGAGGCAGGAGGATCACTTGAGCCAAGGAGTTTGAGATTGCTGTGATGCCAAAGCACTCTACTCAGGACACAGAGAGAAACATGGTCTAAAGAAAAACAAATCAAAATACAGCTCAATGTAAACAGTAAAATGAAACTTAAGCTTAACCAGTCAGAAACCACTAACTAACGTCTAACTAAAGAGTAGACCAATCAGAAACCGCCAACTAACCCTAACTTTCCACTTGAACCAATCATATATATATATTTTTTATTTTTATTTTTATTTTTATTTTTTGCGGGTTTTTTGGTCGGGGCTGAGTTTGAACCCTCCACCTCTGGCATATGGGGCTGGCACCTTACTCCTTTGAGCCACAGGCACCGCCCTTGTTTTGATTTCCTGAACATTTCCTAAGTTTCCCCTCAGACCCCCGGATGGGGCCCTGAACCGTGTACCCATCTGGCACAGCCCAATGCCTGACTCTCCTGGGTGCTGCTGCAGCAGGGCTCTCTATGGTGGCCCTACCCCTACAGGAGTTTTCCGGCCGGGCCCGAGGCTCCTCAAGGTATTCTTTGAAGTGTAGGTAGAGGAAGCCACACCTCCACAACTCTGCCAGCTGCACAGTTAGCACCACATGGGCATCTCCAGGCTTTACTGCCTGTACCTTCCACAGCAACAGCCCATGCCACACCTGGCTACAGCCGGGGTGCCACGAAGCATGCACTGATGGCTCTGGGCTGGGGGCCCCTCTGGTGCCTTGAGTCACTCCTTTGAAAGTGTTCTGACCCCAAGGCCCAGGCACTCTAGGCCAGTGATAACTGTCCCCACACACCACCACCACTATTTCCCAGATGCCCACAGGGTCAATCTTCCAAATAGTCTTTTTATTTTTCACAAGCATTTTCCAAATCTTAACATTCTGGTTCCCTTTTGATTATAATTTCCATCTTTGATTCATTCTACCCCTCACATTTTATTACAAGCAATCAAGAGAAGCCGGGCAGCTCCCTGCACACTCTGGGTAAGACTTTCTTCCATCACATACCCTAGGTCATTGCTCTTCATTCTGCCTTTCACAAAACATTAGGACATGGACACAATTCACCCAAGGTACTTGCCACCTTGTAACAGAGAGAGCCTCTCCTGTAGTTCCCATAAAGTAATCCTCATTTCTGACCAAGACCTCATCAGTGTCTTCTTCACGGTCCCTACTTCTGCCACCATCTGACCATGACCACTGAAGTAATGTCTGAGAAGATTCAGGCTCTCTCTCCTACAGCTGTCTTCTTCTTCCCAGCCCTTGTTAGAATCCCCCTTCACACTTCATGCCCACCCACCTCGGCTTTTTCTGGCCCTCGCTGTCACACTCGTCCAGCCTCCTCTTTTTATCCAGTCCCAATGCCACATCCACATTTCCATATACTTACTAGAGCAATGCCCCACTTCTCAGTTTGTGCTGCCATAACAAAATACCACAAACTATGTAATTTATAAACAGTTCTAGAGGCTGGGAAATACAACATCAAGGTGCTGGCAGGCCACTTTCTGGTACAGGCCGCCCTCGGCTTTAAGGAGGAGCCTTGTTGCTGTACTGTCCGAAGGGGAGGAACACTGTCTTCACATGCATGGTACAAGGAATAAAAAGGGGTGAACGCTCTCCACCAAGCCCTTTATAAGGACCCTAACCTCATTCAGGAGGGTCTTAATCACCCAGTAAGGGCCACATCTCTTGCACTGAGAATTAAGTTTCAACATAAATTTTGGAGGACAAAACATTCAAACCAGAGCAGAAGCCATTAAAATAAGTCTTGAGAGTATATGCCCTTGGCATTCAGGGAAACCTAAACAAGGGAAGACTCAGAACTGTGGTGAAGGCGACAGTGAAAGGCACTGAGCAAAGCAGTGAGAGGCTGTCTAAGACAAGGGGGAAGACTGGAGGTGCAGAGACAAACATGGCCAGTAACAAGCAGAAAGTATGAAGATAAGAACACTGGTTGAGGGAATGACCTTGAAAAGAAGGCAGGCCTGTCCTCTGACTTTAGAGATAAAGAGACAAAAACCAAGTTGTAGGCCAGAGGGTGGCTCACACATGTAATTCTAGCACTCTCGGAAGCCCAGGAAGGAGGACCAGTTCCAGGAGTTTGAGACTAGCCTGAGCAACAGAGACCCCTACCTCTATAGAAAAATTCTTTTAAATTAAACAAAATAACCAGGTTGTAGGTCTAAATAAGATTTGGGGAGGTGGGTTGAGCTAGGCAGAAAGTTGAAGAAAAGCTACCCAATAGTGTAAACTTCCTTGAGATAAGAAGTCAGGTCACCTGCTGAGAATAAAGGACAGCAGAAATTGACAGAGTACTGGCTGGAAGCCCAGTGAAGGCTGGGAGTAGAGAAGGCTGGAAAAAGTGAAGGCTGGAAACAGTGAAGGCTGGAAACTATGAAGGCTAGAAGCAGTGAAGGCTGGAAGTAGAGAAGGCTGGAAGTAGTGAAGGCTGGAAACTATGAAGGCTGGAAGCAGTGAAGGCTGGGAGTAGAGAAGACTGGAAGCAGTGAAGACTGGAAGTAGAGAAGGCTGGAAGCAGTGAAGGCTGAGAGTAAAGAGGGCTGGGAGTAAAGAAGGCTGGAAGCAGTAAAGGCAGGAAGCAGTGAAGGCTAGAAGTAAAGAAGGCTGGAAGCAGTGAATGCTAGGAGTAAAGAAGGCGGGAAGCAATGAAGGCTGGAAGCAGTGAACTTTGGAAGCAGTGAAGGCGGGAAGCAGTTAAGTCTGGAGGTAGTGAAGGCAGGAAGCAGTGAAGGCTGGAAGCGGTGAAGTCTAGAAGCAGTGAAGGTGGGAAGCAGTGAAGGCAGGAAGCAACGAAGGCTGGGAGTAGAGAAGGCTGGAAGCAGTGAAGGCTGGAAGCAGTGAAGTCTGGAGGCAGTGAAGTCGGGAAGCAGTGAAGGTGGGAAGCAGTGAAGTCGGGAAGCAATGAAGGCGGGAAGCAGTGAAGTCTGGAGGCAGTGAAGGCGGGAAGCAGTGAAGGCTGGAGGCAGTGAAGGC
>CAUYRH010046257.1:0-17043 GCA_963574655.1 Perodicticus potto
CGAGAAAAATTGCATGAAGGTTATGTCGAACAGTTGAATGAAAATATTTCAGATCGTATATGAAGCCTGCACACTGTACCCCATGATTGCACTAATGTACACAGCTATGATTTAATAAATAAAAAAATAAAATAAAATAAATAAATAAATAAATAAAATTTTGTAGTAGAATCCCTGGTGTTTTCCAGATATACAATCATATCATCTGCGAAGACTGAAAGTTTGATCTCTTCTGACCCTATGTGGATACCCTTGATCGCCTTTTCTTCCCTGATTGCAATGGTTAAAACTTCCATTACAATGTTGAAGAGCAGAGGAGATAATGGGCAACCTTGCCTAGTTCCTTATCTAAGTGGAAATTATTTCAATTTAGCTCCATTCAATACGATATTGGCTGTGGGTTTGCTCTATTATTTTAAGAAATGTCCCTTCTATACCAATTTTCTTAAGTGTTCTGATCATGAAGGGATGCTGGATATTGTCAAAAGCTTTTTCTGCATCAATTGAGAGAATCATATGGTCTTTATTTTTTAATTTATTTATGTGCTGAATTACATTTATAGATTCGCATATACTGAAGCAGCCTTGAGACCCTGGGGAAAAGCCCACTTGGTCATGGTGTATAATTTGTTTGATGTGTTGTTGGATCACTCATGCCACCAGAGACCCCTGTGGGGGGCGGGCCTGGGTGCCAAGGTGGTGCGGCCTACAGCAGAACTGCTCATGCCCGCTGAGTTGCTGGAGGGGGTCAGGCCTGGGTGCCAAGGCAGCGTGGCCCATGGCAGGGTCGTGCACTGGGGTTCCTGGCTGTGTCTGGCTGTTGGGGAGGGGGAAACTTGGTGCGGCCCCTGGAGTCTTTTGCCAGGTGAGGCACTTGGTCTAGTGCTGCTCAATAACCTCCCACAGTCTCAGCAGGGGTTAGCCTTCTGGTTCATCAGATAAGGAGGGAAGGGCATACTGGAAGTTCAGAATGGCTTTTAGTTCAATTTTTCTGCCTAGCAAGAGAGTGTTCAGAATCACAGCAGGGTCCCTCCGGGGGAGTAATCCCCACTTCCCACAGTACTCTCCTGTGGAATGAGGCAAGAGGTCCACAGTTCACTGTTCATCTGTAGGAAATCCACAGGAGTAAACGAAGAGAAAAGAAGAAAGGAAACAGAAAGCACAAAAGACCACAGCTTTCTAGGGGGAGGGGAGGGGATGGTTACTATTCCTTTCTGATGAATTTTGTACCTGAAGCTTGCTTTCTTGGAGTTGCAGCTTGCCTCAGCAGAGGTGATCTGCAGTTTTCACTTCTCTCTCTGGGGTCCCAGTCTTCAGCTCAATTGAGCATTTTATGGACGTTATCCTTCCCCTTGGTCAGGAGCCTCCCTCAGGAGCTGCTTCTGGTCGGCCATCTTGCCCCTCCCCTCCATCCTTCCAATTTTATTAGCTATCTATCTACTAATCTTTCAGAAACACTCTTCTGACTATCCAACGATATGCTGGTAAATGCCAAATATTTAACAATCTTCTCTCTGTCTGCATCAACTCTGGTTAATTACTAAAAAAAAGAAACTCATCTCTCTAGGGGGAATAAAAAGCCCTTATTTGTAGTTTTTGTACTCCATAACTTCTTTGGTCTAAATATCCTCAACATGGCCAATTCCAAGCTGTCAATATTATGTCACTGAATGCAGAGTTGAAAAGAAATGATCATAGTTGCCTCTCATGAGCCACTGTGAGCCAACCTCAGCACACCAGTGAAGCACATCATTCTTGGATCATAAAATATGATAGCTCTTTCATGCTCTTGATATGTAATATCAACACTTCAGGCTGGCCTACAAGACCATCCATGATCAGGCCCTGATATTTTCCAGCCTCATATCCCACCATTGGCTGACTCCACTCCCATTTAACACCCACCTTGCTCAAACACTCACTTTGTGCTTTAGTCAATGGGGACAAAGAGCAAAAGAAACTTTCCAGGACTGCATAAAAGAGCTAACAGGGGACTTGGAAGGCATGGAAATGGGAAAAGACCAATACAGGTTTAAAACCATCTCAATCCAGAGTGGGGTAGACTGGTAACTGGAGAGGTAAGATCCCGTTACAGAGTGGGATCAAGTACCTAACTCCTAATTCTAGTCCTGCCTGTGTAGGGCTCTCCATAATTATTTTTGGACACTGAGCTTCAGTTTGCCCACTTCTAAAATGTGAAAAAAGAATCTAAGGGATTTACAGGTCTGACATTCTTTTCCTATGAAGGACCTAGATAAAGTTCAAATAAGTCCAGCAGAGCAGCTAAAACTTGGATCCTGGTGTTGGCCCCCTTTCTGCACTCACCTAGAGTGGCCAAAATGGAGCCCTGAATTAAAGGACCAATTTCTACATCCTTCTTGGGCGTTCTAGTTCTCAAAATCTTTGGGGGCATATGAAGTCTTTTTTGCTATCCTGATTGCTCCCTTATTGCTGAAATTTCCCCTGAGTAATGAATTCACTCAGCACTGGAAGGCTCTCGAGATTACACTGAGATCCTATTTGGCTGCACCCCTAGGGACTCTTCAATCCACCATACCCATGGGCTTTATTAGTACACCAATCAGTATATCTTCCTGGGAGCTGATGAAATGCAGCTGAAATAGCAGCTTCTGACAGCCCAGTCTATGGATACCGGAGCTGCACACAGCAGTTCAGGGATGCAGGTGTGGAAGAAGGGTGTGAATTAGAACTAGGATCAGAGTGGAATGTTAAGGGGCATGGAGGACAAGACCAGGAGTCTGGGAAGGCTACTCCCACCAGTTTACCAGCAGCTGTAGCTCTGGAACAGTATCACCTGAGTGTGATGCAGAGCAGCAGAGTTCAGCAAAAAAAGGCCTTTAGATAAAGACAGATCAGGTTTGAAAAAGACTTGACATATGGATAAAAATAATATAGCAATAATAACTGCTCTTTTTAATACCAGTCTGCAGGCACACTTTTAAGCAACTTAACAGATACTATCTCCATTCATCATCAAGGCAATTCTTTGAGATAAGTACCATTATTAACACTGATTTCTGGAAGATGATGCAGACACACACAGTTAGATAACTTTCGCAATGTCACTCTGCTAATCAGCAGTGGATTCAGGATTAGAACCAAGGTCTGATGCTAGTGTCCAAGCTCTTAGCCATTAACCTGTCTTTGATGTAGACTAACTGTCCATGGTAAGTGCTCAATGAAAATAAATTCTATCCCTGTCCCATCTCTCACCATAATGTCATTCAATTGACACAAACTAAGACTGGAAGAGAAGCACATTTGAGGAAGATAATGTAAGGACTGTTCACGTGCCCTTAATTTCATTTCTCCTGCTTTCCACTTACCTTTGCCCATTTCAATTAAAAGAAATTGCCAATGAGAGGATTGTAGTAGTAGTGGGAATAGATGACCTTGGTAGAAGTCCTCAAGGAGGAAGACCTTGAGAGTAGTTTTGAAAGACAAAATAATGGAGAAACCATTGAACTGAATGTTCATCCTTGCAACTAACTCACTCTTACATCATTGGTACAACCTCAAAGTCATTAATCTAATATTTATTAACACCTACCCATATCCTGTTCTAAGAATTGGCAATACAAAGGTAAGTCATGGTTTTTAAGATGAAAAAGACAGACCGTAAATCAGTCTGTCTACCAGCACAGGTATGGGCAGTTATAAAAGCACATTCTGTTCAAGGTGTTATCAGAGCCCAGAGGAAGGAAAATAGGGTGGGAATCACAGAAAACTTCCCGGATTCAGATTTTACAAAATGAAGAAAGCAGGGAAGGACATTTCAATTGGAGGAGTAATTTCATAGTAGTAATAATAACCACAACTGACATTGATTGCTGTAGGATTGCATAAATCTAAGATCTCTTTTAATCTTCACAAAAACTTCTGAAGTGTGCTATTCTTCCAGTTTTAAAAATGATGAAGTGGAGGTTTAGTGAGGTAAATGGCTTTCTCTAGTTTGTGCTATTGGTAAGTGGCAAGGCTGGACTCAAATCTAATTTTCAAAGACCCCAGAGCCTCTCCTGCCTTCCTGACACATACTTTCTTATGGACAACAGCTTTGTGAGAATATTTGGAGGACCTGGGGGATGAAGAAAGAGTTGGTTTGTCTTGAGCTATATTCAGCAAACCTTTCTTATAAAAGCCCAGATAATAAATATCTTAGACTTTGTGGAACACATAAAGATACTCAGATGGTCTGTGTCACAACTTATAAATTCTTCTTGGGTGGCAAAAGCACCCACAGACATAAATGAATTTTTCAGCCATATTCAAGTGCAAGAACTGTTCCTAGCTAGCAAGCTATAAAAAAACACAAGGATTGAGCAAAAGTGAAGGAAATAAAGCTAAAATGCCAGCTAGGTAAGGATCATATTTCAAAGGGCTTTGTGTGCCATGTTAAGAAGTTTTAAGCATTAGCAAGTAGATAATGAGAGTTCTGTAAGGATTTTAAGCAGGGAAATAGCATGGTCTGCTTTTCGACCAGTCAGTCTGGCAGTTTGTAGGATGCATTAGATGGGAGAGAGATTAGAGCAGAGAAGAGCAAAGAAGAAACTTTGGTTGTACTTCAGTAAAAATATTTTTCTGGGGTGCTCCTTATTCCCCACTCTGTGTTGGATATTGTATAGCCCTCCTGTGATTTAAGTACATTGGCTACTTGACGAACTTTTTATAGTCCATATTACCTTAATTTGGTTCTTAGAACACAAAGAACAAGAATAACAAATTTTAAACAGGAAAAAATACCAAAAACTTAAAGCAGATGTATAACTGCACTTTCCTTTTAGCCTCCAACCTGTCGCTTCTCTGAGTGTCTCTCTTTTCCTTTCAGAATGGAGGCTACATGGAGCCTTCTCAGGAGGCAGAAGAGCAACCCATAATAGGTGCATGCAAAAATAAGACAGCAGAAACTTTAAATTCTCTTTTTGAAGTTCATGTTGCAGTTGACCAATACTGTATTTCCACTTTCTTTAGGATCACCTGGTTCCCATTATTACCACATTACTTTGTTTTGGTTTTAGACTGCTATGGGATTGGGTGCCTACTTAGAAGTCACCCCTAAGATTGTAGATTCCCTGAATCTCTACGTCCTTGAGCTTTATAAATTTAGATTGTTTATAATAAGAGATTTTTTTATTGAATCATAGCTGTGTACATTAATGCAATATTGGGGCACAATGTGCTGGTTTCATATACAATCTGAAATATTTTCATCAAACTGTTTAACATAGCCTCATGGCATTTTCTTAGTTATTGTGTTAAGACCTTTATATTCTGCATTTAGTAAGTTTCACCTGTACCCTTCTAAGATGCACTGTAGGTGTGATCCCGCCAATTACCCTCCGTCCACCCATCCTCCCCCCTCTCCTCCCCTCCCTTTCCCCTTTTCCCATATTCTTGTGCTATAATTGGGTTATAGCCTTCATATGAAAGGTATAAATTAGTTTCGTAGTAGGGCTGAGTACATTGGATACTTTTTCTTCCATTCTTGAGATACTTTGCTAAGAAGAATATGTTCCAGCTCCATCCATGTAAACATCAAAGAGGTAAAGTCTCCATCTTTCTTTAAGGCTGCATAATATTCCATGGTGTACATATACCACAAAAAGTTTTTTTTTTAAGTTGTCCAGCCCAACCTCACATACAAAGCAATGATAGTACTTCTAAATAACATGGCTTTATAGCTTATGCCTGCACCCTTCTAAAAATGGAGAGCTTACTATTTCACTCTCTTTCCAGCAGCAAAATATTCCACAGTGTAGCAGTGTGAATCACCAGAAGTTATTTTTTCTTTTACAAATTGAGCTTAAAATCTTTCATCCCTGTAAATTTCACAAGTAATTTGTAATTTTCCCTCTGAACATATGTTATGCATTTCTACCTTTTTCTATATGACAACCTTTGGAAAATTTGATGAGATCTCTCAAGTTCTTTATAAGTCTCCAAGTTCAACTTTCTCAGTCTCTTCTACTTTTTTGTAAATAACATAGTTTCACAGGTTCTTCTCTGGGTGAATAAACTCTAGCTTGTCATTTTTCTTTTTAAAACTCAGGTCCAAGGATTGAAAACAGTGCTACCAGCAGACACTGGGACCTTTGTTTAACTCTGATAAATATCAGTTTCCACAGTTGTAAGATGCAGCTAATACAGAGTATTGACCTTGTAACATTATGGGATGACTATGGAAAATATATGCACATGGCCTGGATCAGTGCCTGTTTAAAATTTTGGTGAGAGCTATGTAAATGCAAGGGAAAGACCCAGAATATGGTTAATATGCCTGCTAGCTGCCTAAGAAGTAAGATTCAGCACCGCAGATAGCTCCACCATAAGCAACCCCAGTTTACTTGTGCCTGGGAAGTCCAGCACAGATTCAGTTGGCTCATTTACCCAACATTTATAAATACCCATGATATTCTCGAATCTAGTAATATACAATGAATCAAAAAGTTAAAAATTCCTCCATTCTTGTGAGGTAAACTGACACAAAATAATATAGTACATTAGATAGTGCTAAATGCTGTCTTTATGAATGACAAAACAGGAGGCAGGATAGGAAGTGTGGTGTGTTGCCATTTTAAACAGGGTGGCCAGAAGAGACTCAAGTCTTCCCTGAGATGACATTTGAGCAAATACTTGAAGAAAGTGAGAATGTGAATCAGAAAGATGTCTAGGAAAAGAGAATTTTCAGCAGTGGAAAGAGTAAGTACAAAATCTCTGATAGCAACAAAAGACTGAATAACTGGAGCAGATAGAATGAGATGTGATAAGTAGGAAGTGAGACCAAAAGGCTATGGGGGGGGCTGTAATGCTTATCAGGACTTTAGCTTTTGTTCTGAGTGATACAAGAATGACTTCTTGTCACTGTATGCTTTTGAAGAGAATTTACATCAGGCCTACATTTTAACACGATCACTCTAGTAACTATGCTAAGAATAGAATGTGAGGGAAGAGAGTGGAAGCCATGAGCCCAGTTAGAGGGTGTTGCAATATTCCTGGCAAAAGAATATGATTACTTGGACTGATGGCAATGGTGGAGATGATGAGAAATGATCTTTTCTGGGATATATCTTTGAAAGGGAATCAATGATATTTGCTGACATAACACATAGGAGGTGTAGGAGAAAGAAGGTTCAAAATATTTTGAGGGTTTTTTCCTTCATTTTAGCCACTTCAAAGGATGAAACTGTCATTAACTTCTCTGAGGAAGACTGTGTAAGGAGCAGGTTTATAGGAGAGATTTTGATTGGAAGTTTGATTTAAGAATATGTTAAGCCCAACTTGCCTATTAAACATGCCAGTGAAAAGGATATCAAGTAGGCAGTTAGATAGATGAATTCAAGAGAGGGATCCAGGTTGGAGATACATTTTAGATTTCTCAGCACATAGTTAACACTTAAAGCATGGGTTGTGTTCACAAAGTAAGGATTCAAATTCAGATCCTGCTAACTCTTATGCTATTGCATACTGCATCTAACATTTCCTCTCCATCTAAGCCTGAGTCCTGTCCATGTCTTTATGGGGTGCTATTTTAACCCAAATTGATAGTTACTAGCCTTCCTGTGCATTTCAGATATTAATATTTTGACCCAAGGTTTTGAGGTTTTCTATGAAAAAATGTGATAACTTGCAGTGCTGTGTAATATGTACTTTCTATCCTCTAAAATTGTGAATCCACAAGTCAATTTTTCTCTCACAATATCACTTGTGGTGGGCCTGATGGTATTTAGTGCATGCTAAACCCTGCATAAAACTGATAGCTTTAAAGATACATTTCAACTTTAAGTGAAGTAAGAGTGTGGGACTTGGACTTTGAGTCCTGACTCTATTGCTTACTATCTATCTGACTTTGACTTTGGGTGGCTGATTTAATGAAAATTGTAATAAAATGGTTATACTGGGCAGCACCTGTGCTCAGTGATTAGGGTGCCAGACTGAGGCTGGTGGGTTTGAGCATGGTCCAGTCCAGCTAAGCAATAATGACAACTGCAACAAAAAAATAGCCAGGCATTGTGCTGGGCACCTGTAGTCCCAGCTACTTAGGAGGCTGAGGCAAGAGAATCGCTTAAGCCCAAGAGTTTGAGGTTGCTGTGAGCTGTGATGCCACAGCACTCTACCAAGGGCAACAGCTTGAGATTCTGTCTCAAAAAAAAGAATGATTGTACTGACCTCCATGAGTTGTGTTGATACCCAGTAAGATTAAATTTACTAAAGCATTTTACAGTACCATTTTATAAATGGCTATTTCCTTCATTGGGATGTGGATAACATTGTATATTCACATAATAGTATTCTGTTGCAGCCATTTAAGGACCAGCAAGAGGGTAAAGAGCAAAGGACTAGTCAAACATGTTCTGTTGCCCAGACTGCCAATCTTGAACCAAAGGTCGAGACCAGATCAAACTGAACATTCATTCCCACTCACCTCTCACCTGTGAACAACACGGCTGTGGGAGATTCCTTACTAGTTTTTAAGAAAAGCTTCCAGACAGACACACAGGTATCTCATTCCCAGCTAAATATGTGTCATCCTTTTGAGAAATGTCAAGAGCACAGAAGTTTTCTCTACATTTAAATTCTTTTTTAAAATTCTAAATTAATATGAGCGTACAAATTTTTAGGTTAACGTTATTTTCACTTCCAAGGTAAAGTTCAAGTTGTAGTTGAGCCCTTCACCCAGGGGGTGTGCTGAACACCCTCACATTGTATACATTAGGTAAGATTCTGCCAATCGCCCTCATTCTTCCCTCCAATGGCCCTCCTCCTCCCCCACTCCTCCCCTTTCTCATCCTTCCCCCTCACTAGACTATATTTGTGTTTTATCATTTGTGTGGACATGCAATTGTTTATATATTGGTTTCATATTAGTACTGAGTACATTGAATACTTTTTTTTCCATTCTTGAGATTCTTACATTTAAATTCTGGAACCATCTTGATGTTTCGAGTTGTTCTTTACAGTTGTAACCACTGCAGGTGGGGCTGGGAAGGTGATAGATGAAACATTGTAGAGGAAAGATTCTCTTCTCTTCCCAAAAAAGTTTATTTGAAATTCCCCTTTCTCCTGAAAATGTATGGTGTGTAGGCATAGCATCAGAGAAGAAGAAGGAAAAGAAAAGAAACCGGTTTTTTGTTTGTTTGTTTTATATTAACACTGTTCTTCACAGAACCTGTTAGTCATAATATTTTAAAGAAAGACTTTAGGAACTACTGACAGGTTTATGACTTTTTGATAGTTGATATTTTTTGATAGTTGATATTTGCTATTTTCTAGCGCCCCACCCCTTTAACAGATGTGTGTGTGTTCTTTCAAAATAAGACTTTTTCTCTGTACAATTCTCATAACAGGGCCTTTGAAATTTTACAAGGGATAGTTAATTCAACAAAACAAGTATTTATAGAATTCCTGCTAAGTACCTAGAGCTATGCTAGGCCAATTTGGATAAATTTCTCTGCGTGTGGATGTGGGTGTTTTGGCTTCAACCCCTGATTTTGTGAATCTCACACAGTGTTCTCTCATTAAGACTGCAAAAGAGTCAGAAATATGTTCTCTTCTTTTCTCAGAAGGAAGGCCATGCACAGTCAAGGCTGGAAAAATTATAGCTCTGTAACTGAGTTTATCCTCTTGGGCTTCACCAGAAATCCCAGGACCAACTGGATTCTTTTCTTCCTCTTCCTCTTCCTCTACTTATTTACAGTCCTGGGCAATGGGCTCATTGTTACCCTGATCAGAGTAGATGTGCGCCTCCACACCCCCATGTACTTCTTCCTCAGCATCCTCTCTCTCCTAGATCTCAGCTATGCCACTACCACAGTGCCCCAGATGTTGGTCCATCTCATAAGCAATAATAAGACCATCTCCTATGTTGGATGTGTAGTCCAGATGTATGTTTTCCTGACCTTGGGCATCACTGAGACCTGGATTTTTGCAGCCATGGCCTATGACAGATATGTTGCCATATGCCATCCACTCCACTATGGCATCCAGATGAGCCAAACCCTGTGTGTACTCCTGGCAGCCAGCTCAGCCCTCTGTGGTCTCACCTGTGCCCTCATCTACACAGTCTTTGCGATGAATCTGCCTTACTGTGGCCCCAATGAGATCAACCACTTCTTCTGTGAAATTCCCGCTGTCCTGAAGTTGGCCTGTGCAGACACATCCCTCAATGACCAAGTGGATTTTATCTTGGGTTTCATCCTCCTTCTGGTCCCATTATCCCTCATTTTAGCCTCATATATTTGCATCTTCACAGCGATTTAAAGGATTCACTCTACCCAAGGGCGGATCAAGACCTTCTCCACCTGTGCCTCCCACATCACTGTGGTTACCATGTTCTGTATTCCATGCATGGTCATGTACATGAAGCCTGGCTCTGAAGCCTCCCTAGAAGATGACAAGAAGTTGGCTCTATTCTACAATGTCATCTCTGCCTTCTTTAACCCCATTATCTACAGCCTTCGGAACAAGGATGTGAAGAGGGCCTTCCTCAAGTTATTCCAAATGAGTGAGGACACTCAATGGGTCATGGACTAGGAACCGTCTGTGGTGTTTCTGCCTCTTCTCTGCACCAACCACCCCTTCACTGAAGTCACAGGAGTGAGTAAGGACTCCAAGGATGGACATGATTTATTTAAGAAAACAAAAAACACTTTAACATTAATTTGCCCATGGAAACATTAGGAAAGGACTCAGAACTCTGTTCAAGGTCATTGAACTTCTGTGTCTTTGGAAAAGAATCTTGGAATTAATTTACATATCTGTAAAATGTGTTTTATGATGGCCATTATGCCTAAATAAGAACAGTCAACTTTATTGATCTTTTTCTATATGACAGTCACTGTCTAAGTTCTATGTATGTACTTATTTCCATTCTTATAACTCTAGAGGTAGATATTTTCTCTCCTTTGCACAAAGAAAGAAACTGTGGCACAAGGAGACTAAATTTCCAAATGTCACCCAGCTACAGATTTTTGAAGCTTAGCTAAAATAATAGGTGGGATACTATTGGGGAAAGTTGAAATTATTTGAAAAGTCGAAAGTAGGAAGTCAGAATTATTATTCTAAGTCACAACTACAGAGTGAGGTCTTTGTTCTCTTTGGTACTTTGTATCTTTCTCTCCAGTGCTTTGTTGCCTAAGATAAAAACATCCTACAATGGAATATTATCTTTTCAGTAAATGTTTCATGAGTGATTTTTCTCAGATCTACTCCCAATCATGGTCCGCAGTCTCCCCAACTCTTCTTTCATATCTACTTCACTTTCACAGGCCTCCCTCCTATTTCCTGTATCTACTCCAACTGTGATTTCCAATAACTTAGACTTTTATTTATAAGGAGAGTGTCTTGGTTTCCACAAACTGACTTACCCTTTAATTCTACCACCAGAGAGGACATCTGAGGACACTGGGAAGTACCCCAGACCTTAGTCTTGACTTGAATTTTTCAGATCCTGGAAAAATCACCTAATCTCTTTGGTGCTCATTCCTCCTGTACATAAAATGGAGATAAGGACCATGTCTGACTCTGGCTATATTATAAAATTATTTTTAAGCTCAAATTGGAACAGGGTTTAAATAATTGTATATATTATCATTAGAGAGTCATTGCTTTCAAACATTTTCTTTCAAACATTTTCTATCCTAGAAAATGTTCATTAAATTATTAATAGTAGCTTGTATTTGTCAACTTCAAATGTTCAGATTAGGTGGATTGTGAGATCAGAAGGTGTGGGTAGGATGCTTATGATGGCAATTGACTGCATACCCATAGAGTTGTGTTTTCAACACACACACACACAACAGAATTAGTGAGACATAATCACAACATCAGATGCCACATTATCCAAACTATTTCTAATGCTATTAAAGAAAATCAAATATCTATCACTCTGGCTTCAGACAGATATTAAACTGCTTTACAAAAGGTGGCACAAGATGAATCTTTTAAATCAGTTACTCTTAACATATTTTTCTGATAGGAAGCAATTAACAAAATATTCCAATTGTTCTTAACTGCTTTGAAGGAAGTTTTACCTGTAAAGTAAGGATTATCTGAATGTTAAGAAAACCCAAAAGACTAATAAATGCTAAGAGTGTGCTTTGATCATTAGCATCTTTCTCCAGAAGATAAATTTATGATACTTGCCAGCCTAGAGAATTTTTAGCATTCCCTAAGCATTAAATGAAAATGCAAGTTCTAAGAATGATATGAAACTCTAAGAAGGGAAAAATCTCCAATGCCAGGCTTTACTGCCTGACAGTCACAGCCCCTAAGGAGTCTAGCTCTAGAGAAAGAGGAGCCTTAATATTCCTAATATTCTGGAGACAGAAATAGAGTTGTCAACAAGACATGGTAATTGTGTTTCTTGGGGACTTGTTAAGAAAATTGCTCTGAGGTCATTAGAGAGGACATGTGAGAATTATCTGCCTACTGGAACAAATGGGCCTTTCTTTCTTTCTTTCTTTCCTTCCTTCCATTCTTTCCTTTTCTTTTTTATTTTTTAAGACAAAGTTTTGTTCCCTAGCTAGAGTACAGGGGCATCATAGCTCAATACATCCTCAAACTCCTGGGCTCAAGTCTCAGCCTCCTGAGTAGTTGGGGCTACAGACACATACCACCAAGCCTGGCTAATTTTTCTATTTTAGGTAGAGATGAGGGTCTTGCACTTGTTCAGGCTGGTCTCAAACTCCTGAGCTCAAGTAATCCACCTGCCTCAGCCTCCCAGAGTGTTAGGATTATAACTGCGAACCACTAGCCATGGACCTTCTTTCTTTAGAGCTCTCAGAGAAATAGAAACCCATACCAGGCTGACTCAATTTCCCTACCTTTCAGCATGAACCCTCTCTACATTGGCTGGTCCTGACTTCTCAGGTCTTTGCATGGGCTTTCTATCTAGAATGCGCTCTCCTCCCACTTCCCAACTGTCTCATCATTCATAAAGTCCTCATACAGCCTTCTTCTCTGTGAATTTTCCTAATTACTTTTAGACCAAGTGAAAATTTTTGCTACCTCATGAACTTTCAGCACCATCTAAACACTTAACTCTGACCTCAGAAACAAATAGAAATTCAGGCTGGAAGAGATCATATATAGGGTCCAGCCCAAATGTTTGGCTTTAATCTTTTGATAAAAATAGTGACTAACAAGTTCAAACATTTTTGTATAAGAATATTCTCAAGTACATGCATCTTGTCCTTTCTCTTACTCGTGATAAGCACACAGACACACACTCTCTCTCAGCAAACTGGATGTAAAAGAAAACATCCTCACTCTGATAAAGAACTCCTACAAAAAGCCAGCTGCAGTGGCTGACACCTGTATTCCTAGCACTCTGAGGGGTCAAGACAGGTGGATTGCCTGAGCTCAGCAGTTTGAGACCAGTCTGAACCACAGCAAGATCCCATCTCTAAAAATAGCCAGGCGTTGTGGCAGGCACCTGTAGTCCCAGCAGCGGGATCATTTGAGTCTGAGAGTTTGAGATTGCTGTGAGATATGCTGCCAGGCACCCTTCACAAGGTGACAAGGTGAGACTATGTCTCAAAATATAAAATAAAATAAAATAACTCCTATGAAAATCCTCCAGTAATACCATACATGGTGAGGAAAGACTAAGTGCTCTCCCACTAAAATCATTACTACAAGTTGGATCTATTAGGTGTAGAACACAAATGTCTTAACACTGTAATTGGGTAAATGAGGTGAAGGCTATGTTGATTAGTAGGATGTAAGCACTCCGTGCATGTAAGCACTTCTGTACATTGCAATGAACATTTCAAAATTTAAAAAATAATCCACTTACTCTAATAGCATCAAGGAGAATAAAATACTTAGGAAAAAATTCAACAAAAGTAGCAAAAGACTTGAACATTGAAAACTATTAAACATCACTGACCAAAATCAAAGATAACCGTAAAGAATAGAAAAACAGAGTTCCAGGGCAAGATGGCGGCCAAGTAACAGCTTGCTTGCAACTGAGCATGGTAAAACTGGGGAGAGAAGACTTCAGGCATCTCTGGCTGGCGGGATCTGTCCATAAACATCTCTGTGAGGACACAGGGAGACAGTGTGAGACTTCTAGACCCCATGAGGAAGGCAAAAACAGTGGAGAACTGGCAAGTGGTTGCGTGTGTTCATTCAGTCTAACCCCACCGGCAGCTGTAAGTACAGCAGCAGTGAGATCACAAATTGGAAAGGCCTTACCTGTGAGCTGTTTGGGTTTTTTTGGACTTGGCACTCAGTTAAACTACCTTGAGAGTACTTGGGAAAGAGTGCGGAGGTCTTTGAGTGTAGTCTAGAGCCCCAGACTGAACCATCGAGTCAGATGGAGCTACCAGTGTTTGATTGTGGGCAGTGTGGAGCCATTGTGGGAGAACTTCCCCAGCAAGCTCCACCCTCAGGGTTGCAGAATAAGCATCCAGCGGGAGCAAGGAATCTAGTGACTGAGCAGCCTAAAGGTGGGGACTGAGATGCCTTGCAGCCTTAGCCCTCAGGGGCATAGAGTGAGACTGATTTTGGCACACAGGGGAAGTGGATAGCCACTGAAGGAGTGATCCCAGTGACAAGCACTTTCCTGGGAAAGCTTCTGCTTATCCCAGGTTAGCAATTTAAAGTGCCTCCACTTGGAGGATTTAGGCACTCCATCATGCAGGGTTTGAGAAATCATTAGAGGCCTCCAGTCTCCATTTTGTACAGCTGCATCAGCATTGTGATTAACATATCAGACCCCAGAAGATCATCTGTTGACCAGACAATATTCAGCAAGATATATATACTGCTTTGTTCTTGGTTTGGTTTTGTTTTGTGTTGTTTGGGTTTGTTTTGCTTTTGTTTTTATTTTTAATTTCAACATTTTCTCTATAGGTTTTTCTTTTCTTTTTTTTTTTCTTTCCTTTAATTCTTCATTTTTCCAGTTTAAATGTAATTTTTCATTGTTGCCTTTTTCAACAATTAGAACTTCACTTTTGCTAGTGTTTCTACCCCTATTATTTGGTTTTTCCTCCAATTTTATCCCATAAAGTTTTTTTTTTTGCTTGTTTTGGTTTGATTTATTGCATTTTTGTCTTTCCTCTCTACTTGGGGGAGATGGGGTGCTGTGTCCAAACAGGCTGGCAAAGAGCTGCTGACCTAACCACCCAACAGAGCACCCCCAGAGGTTAGGAGGTTGGGTCAAAGTACCATACTGTACACCTATATTGCTCCTGTCCTCCTCTTTCTGTGCCTCTCTTCTTTTTACCAATAGTCACTTCTACCCACCCCCTCTACTTTCTCCTTTTTCTTTTCTTTTCTTTTTATTCTTTTTCCTTTTTTCTTTTCTTTCTTTCTTTTTTCCCTTCTTGCTCTTCAATCTTCTCATCCTTCTGGTCCTGTACCAAAAGGACTCATCAAAACCTTAGTCCAGAGGTACAGCAACTTAAAAGAGAAGGAGGAAGTGTAAGGAAAATTAGGGCAAGGAAACAGATAAAAGAAATCACTCATGAGGAAGAATCAGCAGAAAAATCCTGGCATCATGAAAAACCAGTCCAGAGCAACCCCCACCCCCAAGGAACTGTGAGGTAGCTACTGCGGAGGATTCCACCTATAAGGAAATGTTAGAAATGACAGAAAGGAAATTTAGGATACAGATGATGAAAACAATCAAGGAAATGAAGGAAACAATGAAAGAAACTGCTGATAAAGTGGAATATAACCAAAAGGAAATCCAAAAACAGAATAAATTAAGAGATGAACAATATAAAGAATATAAAAAGGATATAGCAGAGCTGAAGGAACTGAAGCAGTCAATTAGGGAAATTAAAGATGCAATAGAAAGTACCACAACAGATTAGACCATGCAGAAGAAAGAATCTCACAGGTAGAGGACAAAGCTCTTGAGATAACTCAGATAGTTAAAGAAGCAGAAAAAGAGAGAGAGAAAGCAAACATTCACTGACAGAACTATGGGACTCTATAACGTATTCAAACATACGAGTTATAGGTATCCAAGAAGGGGAAGAACAATGCCCCAGGGGAATGGAAGCCATACTAGAGCATATTATAAATGAAAATTTCCCAAACTGACCAAAGATTCTGACACTCTCCTTTCAGAGAGATATAGGTCCTCAGGTCACCTCAACTCTAACTGAGCTTCCCCAAGACATATTGTGATGAACCTGTCCAAAGTCCAGACAAAAGAAAAGATTCTTCAAGCTGCCAGGAGTAAGCGCCAGTTGACCTACAGGGGCATATCCATCAAGGTGACTGCAGACTTCTCTAATGAAGCTTTCCAAGCAAAAAAACAATGGCCATCTACCTTTAATCTACTTAAACAGAACAATCTCCAGCTCACAATTACATATCCTACTAAGCTAAGCTTTAAAATTGATGGAGAAAATCAAATCATTTACTGATATACAAACATTGAGGAAATTTGCCACAACAAGACCAGCTCTACAGGAAATACTTCAATCTGTTCTGCACACTGACCATCAAAATGGATCAAAAACAAAGTAAGAACTCAGGAATTAAAGGACAGAACCTAACTTCCACACTGATGCAAAAGATAAAATTAAGCAATGGACTCTCACAAAATTAGATGAATAGAACACTACCACACTTAAAAATTATCTCAATAAATGTTAATAGCTTGAATTCCCCACAGAAAAGGCATAGATTGGCTGACTGGATTAAAAAACACAAGCCATCCATTTGCTGTCTCCAGGAAACACACTTAGCTTCAAAAGACAAATTAAAACTCCGAGTTAAGGGTTGGAAGACAATTTTACAGGCAAACGGAATTCAGAAGAAAAGAGGAGTTGAAATCTTATTTTCAGATACATGTGGATTTAAAGCTACTAAAGTCAAAAAAGACAAAGCTAAGCAATGAACTGGCCCAAAATAAGATGAATAGAATGCTACCACACTTACCAATTACCTCAATAAATGTCAATGGCTTGAATTCACCACTAAAGAGGCATAGATTGGCTGATTGCATTAAAAAACACAAGCCATCTATTTGCTCTCTGCAGGAAACACACCTCACATCAAAAGACA